>VDFB02168118.1:127417791-127576870 GCA_007258455.2 Sequoia sempervirens | reverse complement strand
GAGATAGAGATATATGGGAAGGAAAAGAGAGATGGAGATATATGGGAAGAGAAAGGAAGAGAGGTGGAGATAGAGAGTCGATGGATAGGGGGATAGGGAGGGAGAGATGGCGAGAGATAGAGAGGGGGATATAGAGAGGAGGAGGGAGAGAAAGGGATATAGATAGAAAGAGATAGAGAGAGGAGTGAGAGGGAGATAAAAAGAGAAATATTGATAGAGATATAGAGTAGGAGAGATGGAGGGAGAGATGGATTGAATGAGAGAGAAAGGGGGGAGAGGGAAAGATAGCTCAATAGATAGAGGGGGGAAGAGGGAGTGAAATAGATAGTGGGAGATATAGAGATATAAAGAGTGACAAGGAGAGATGTATCAATCACCCTCCCTATATCTCTATCTATTCATCCTTATCTCTTTATCTCTACCCCTCTCTATCTCTTTGTCTCCCTTTCTATTTGTATGTTTGTCATTATCTCCCTCTCTCTCTATATTTTCTTCCCTATATTTATCTTTGTCTCCTTATGTGTGCAATGGGTACATTGAAGAGGTCTTAAAGGAGAACTATCATATCTTTAATCAAATGGCATGCTACCTTGAGCATAACTCCCCAAGGACACATGCCATCCTTGGATTGTTGACATGAAACAACCAATCAAAATTTAGTTTCTCTCCCTCATATTAATATATATTACTATTATATTAAATATATATTATATTAATTATATTTTGTATTATATAAAAATATACTTATTATTAATTATTAATTATAATAATTTTATACATATTTAATAATTTTGTTAAAGAATATAATATATAATTATAATAAGTTGAATAATTATATTATTTATTATGTAAAATATAGCTAATATATAATTAACTATATTGTAGAATATTAAAACCCTGCTAAATGGCACCAAAATTTTCAACTTAATTAACATATTATAAAATCTAATGAAACCAGGATGTAGCTCGTCAAATTGGAGAAGTGAAAGGTCAATACCAACACTGAGGAAGAGTTTGGAGTAGTGAAAACAAGGTCAATGCCAGTGTCGAGGAAGAGTTTGGAGTAGTAAAAACAAGGTCAATGCCAGTGCTGAGTAAGAGTTTGGAGTAGTGAAAACAAGGTCAATGCCAACACCGAGGAAGAGTTTGGAGTAGTGGAAACAAGGTCAATTCCAACACTGAGGAGGAGTTTGGAGTTAAAACAAGGTCAATACCAGTGCCGACGAAGAGTTTGGAGCAGTGACAACAAGGTCAATATCAACGCCGAGGAAGTGTTTGGAGGAGTGAAAACAAGGTCAATACCAACGCTGAGGATGAGGTTGAGGGAACTCAGGGAAAATTGACGACCAAGGGGCAATGAGTACTATAAGTTTGGCACCCCCATTCTCTTTAACCTTCAATTTTCATGCCTAGTTTCCAAAGATCTTCTCATACATTAGCACCCCCATTCTCATAAAATGGTATACGATAAGATAGAAAAAATAAAATAGCTTAGTCTTTCACATTTTTATCGACCAGCCTCAAGTCCTGGAAAAAATCCCATAATCTACCCACATCTTGGTTGAGGTCTATGATTTCATCACACATAGCCTTCATCGCATGAGTCTAAAGCAATTGTAGACTTATCCCAAGTATATGCTAGGGTAAGGTAGAACTAATGAATGGAAATAGAGGCATACAATTCTTCTTTAATACCTCCACCACAAACATATGCAAGGTGTTGGTTGTTTTTATGGTAAGCAGGTTGATCTTCTAATCTACCTATGGAATTTCCAATTCCAAAAAAGGGCAGATCGAATGACCTAGACCAACTAACAAGGATTTGAAAGACCTCCTACACTTTGGGCTCTGCAAGACCCGGGAGGGTGTTCCCTTAATGCGTTTACAACCTTTGCACCATAATCATAAACAACATTAACAACAACAAATAATCTCATTTAATAGCTCAACATAATAGGATAATACTTAATAGAATTGGTTGTTTATCAATAATATCAACTATTTGGAGCATGAGATAGCTACAACATTTCATAGTATAATATATTCATTGATTTGCAATTTGTAGCAAGCTCTAGGTAAAGGAAAAAATATATTATGCCATATGAATAAGTACAACTTAGATCAGTGTCATATATCCATTGGAGGAGTCAAATTTATAAGCATCTAAGGGTTTATGACAGATTTAACACATAACATATAAGATCCTTGATAACATTGCTTTACAATCTCATCAATATGTATTCTAACCTAATACTACTTATCAAATCCTTATATAGAACATATCTACCTACAATCCTATTAAAGAATTTTAATTAATTTCTTGAATTAAAGCTAAAACAAGAATCATTCACACCACAATAGTGAGATGAATGAAACAACCCTTGATCATTTTATTCAAAATTCAGATATTCTTGTACAATGGAAAGACATGAGTTTGAATTAATCATATCAATTCAAATGTTAGTACTGTCATAAAACATCAAATCCCCATGAATTCAAAACCTACTATAAAATGACTCAAAACGTAAATTGCATTTTCCCTAAAACCATCAGACTTTACAATTTGCTCTGCAACTTCATCTACAATCGACCAAAAATATCTAACTTGCTAACCTGTACTTCTAGCCTTGAAATCCTTCTTATAGAAAAAGAAGGAGCAAACAAGCATCAGGCTAGAAAGCACACATGTCACTAGCCAATTGGACCACCTTGTGATATTCCAAAAATTTGTTACAACAACAATCCCCCTAGAGAATCTTCTTGTTCATTGTGCCCACTAAGAATGGTTGATGGAGCAACAAAAAAATTCAAGAATTTTGTGCCTAGAGTGTCACCAAAAAACAAAAATGGAATCTATTGTAACTACAATAGATGATTTGTCAACCATTAGCAGCCTACTCCTTTTCACTCTTCCTCAATTAAATATACATTTACCCATTTCTGGTACTCTTCATTAGTTGGCCAATCAAAATTGATCACTGCATTCACCTTGACACTATAAGTTTTGTACTTAACTACCACCTAATTCGCTTCTCTTTCAAAAGACTCCAAGAATGAGCTGGTGCTAATGATTTTTTCCATACAACTCACCAACAAATCATAATCTAACTTACCTTGTTTTTTAGGGTTTTGTAGTCGAAACATGACATAAAGGGGCTCTTGCACCTTTTGTGATTACTGGAGCTTGTGTAAGAGGCCCCATGGATACTGTTGTAATTGTATGATGCATGAATAGGGCACAAGATGAGAAATAAAGAAGGTATAGCTTCTGTCCTTAATAGTTTTGTGAAGAAAAGCATGTGAAATGAGAGGTTCAAGCCTAAGTTTCATCAAAACATGTATGGGAGATCTAATTTTATGATTTTTTATCCATGTGCAGACCTAATGGGTTGTATCTGAACACTGAATATAAATGATAAGCATACACACACACACACACATATGTATGTATGTATATGTATTTTTAAATGTAAATGTAAATGCAATTACTAGATGCTCTCCTAGAACAATAAATGCAACATATCATTAAAGAAATCTATATCTATGTATATAAATGTGTATTTCTAAATGCAAGCGTAAATGTAGAGAGCATATGGTTTTGTAGTGTTATAGATACAACATATCCATAAATTAATGTAATTGAAATTCTAAAGTCTTCAACACATAATATGAAATCGATCAAACTATTAAACTAAATGAGAAATAAATGAAAACAGTAAATGCATGTGTATGTTTATTTGTAAATGTAAGTGAAATAAATAAGAATAATGAAAATTATAAAAGAATACAAGGAAAGGTCTCCTGCCTTCTTGGTAGTGATAACCTCTTCCACACACAACCCTTAAAAATTATGAATAGAGGAATATAATCTTTGAAGAACTCAAAGTTGATTCTCTCCTACCTGATGCAATTAGTCATTTTATCCTTACAAACATTTATAGTGATTACTAGAGGCACATAGACCAATTATTCATAATAGAAGAATTTGATCATACTTTTCCAATGATGGCATTATGAGAAAACCTTAGGTTAAATGAATAATTCCTAGCTAAGTTCTTTAAATCATGTCCAGCCGTATAAGAGAAGACCGCTGCTATGTGTACCTAGATACCATGGAGAAAGGCTCTTTGGGCTCTTTCATGAATCATCCTACCTTAAAATATACCAAAATTTTCCTAGCAATTAGACATAGGAAGATTTAAGATGACTTAAAAAAAAATATTGCCAAAGCATAAACTTATGATGGCTTAACTAGGCCTAGTACACACTCCCTCCCCATTAACCACTTAGACATATGGAAATTAAATGTAAATTTGCTACTATTTTTAGTCATGTAGGTGTCCAATAAACTACTTGGTGGTGTTTCCCTTCATGTTTATTTACTTGAATGAAGAGCAAGAGTCCTTTGATTACAATTAGAGAATACATTTGAGGCCTTGGTTGTGTAACTAGTAGACCATAGTCACATTTAACACTTGTTACAAAGTTTAGGAGTTAAAATATTAAGTAGATTTGATTTGTGATGAACACATTTGGACTGTAGTAATAATAACTTGCAATCTATCAAGACTTGATTACCTTATAACCTATGAAATTATATTGATGAAATGATAGATTAATCATAATGTCACCTTAGAATCACATCACCATGAAAGAACTTCATCCAACATCCTTGTGACTGTAGGTACCACCAAATAGGTATTTGTCAGATTTTTCTTCCTTGAGTGAGGGAAATTCAGGAAGAGAAGAGGAAAGTGAGACATGTAGTATGTCTAAAAGAGGGAGATCAACTAGAGGCCAAAAGCTTAGAATAAAATTTTGTAAACACATGGAGTTTTCTCTTGTTGAAGGGGGGTCATGTTCTTATAATGATGAGAGCATAGGTGACATTGGTGCCCTTGAGGTACAAACATCTATGGAAACAATGGGTACCCAAGGAACTTCCTCCAATAAACACTAATTTTTGTGTCAAGGAGAGGATATATCACATAGCACAATCATCATTACATGGTTTGGTCCTATTTTACATGGATGGAATAAAGGTCTGTTATGAAAAAGTTACTAAGTTGATGGAGTATGTTAGACCTTGTTACAGTTACACAGATTAGATGCAATTGGTTTGATATACATGAAGTATGTGTAGGTATGCACTGTCAGCAAACTATATACAACTAAAAGATAAGGATCAAAATAAAAGAGTGGCTATGTACATTGATGGAAGGCCAAAAGCATCAAGGAATATTGTATGGTTTATAAATAGTAAATGACTTGAGTCAACAAATAAGAAACCCAATTGCATATTTGAGGCGCACAAGGGAAACCGTGTATTCGTATGTGCGATAAAATCAATAACTGCAGGGGAAGAGTTGCTAATCGATTACAATTTGAATCACTTAGTTACAAACATAGTTATTATGGGGGTGGTACATACTATGTACCATTTTACCCAACCTCCAATTAATAACTCCAATATACCATTTTATTCTTAAGTTTTTTTCATATGTCTATTGGTTTCATTCTGGTAATGTTTTTTTATATTTAATTTTTGTCACAACGGGACATTGATCATATGGAGAAGGCTCCGGCCCAGAGCATAGATCATGATTTATCTTCATGTGCTACTACCCGATAGGTTCACCTCATTGTAATTGTACAATTAAATATGAGCAATTTTTTTTATTATTATGTTGTTTTAATAAGTTTATTGGGTTAATTTCAATAATGTTTTTAATATTCTTGTTGCAGTCGACTAATCGGGGAAAGGCACCAACAGTAGAAAAGAGCATCCATAGGGAGGTGCAGTCAATATAATGTGATGATAACATTGCTTATTCAACAAACCCTCTCGATATGATAAGGAAGACCTAAAAAAAATGCAATGAAGAAATCCTTAAGTTTTTATTCATAGTGCCTCAAACATATGAGATAAGAGAGAGGGTTAAAATATTGACTGAGAGATCACAAAACTTGCAAGTAAGCTATCATAAGGTCATAATTATAACATAAGTTCATTCATGGTTTTTTATTTTGTACTCTTTTATGTCATGAACTAAAATATTTGTTGTTTTTATAGGATTTTTTGTGTCCTCATGATCCTCCTGGCCATGATCAGGGTACTACAAGTGTTGCCTGAGGAGTAGGGGTTGGTACAAGTGTCCATCCTGATCTTCTTTCACATAAATCACATCATCTAACTCCATCATCTATGCCTATATTCTCATCTAAAATTTTGGCAACAAAAAACCATGCATGCATCTGTTAGTGCACCCTCTGGTAGTGAACACATGCCAAAACATGCGTTAGGACATGTACCTGGGGATGTAGAGGTCACTAGTACTGGTGATATTTTAGCAACATTTCTTGGATATTCCAGTATTACTAGTATGGGAACATTTATGGTCACATTTTTGGTGACTGAGGATTTCATTCCCATAAAGATAGAGAAGGTCCCAGGTACTTTAAAGTGTTTTAATTATTATTATATATAATCCAATTGAAATTTACTTATTGATCGCTCTTTTTAGACTATTGATCCCATGATCATTTTGTAGGAAATGATGTTTTTAATAAAATTCCAAGTGATATTACATTGGAGCTCTTCACGCCCACCATACATACACGGTGGAATGCCCAGAATCAAGATTTAAAAGATGAGCTCATTAACCGTTTAGTTGTGCTCTTTGGTGATAAAACATTCAACTCAACCAAGGTCCTTCAGAAAGTTGGTACCTATCTAAAGTATGTGAGGGACCAATATATGTCACATTTAGAGAAGAAAAAAAAGTATGAGTGCCCCATGGATGAACACCTAAGAGTCTTGACTGGGTAAACACAATCTTCCATTGCATTCAACACATAGGTAAATAAACTCAATAAAGTTTATTTAAAATTTAATACTTGTGCAATCTATTCAATATTAATTTCCACCATAAAGTAAATATATGCCTATTTGTTTTAAACATTCAACCAATGATAATACTGCACATTACATTGGAATGCAGCCTGGTGAGGGTGGAGCACAACCTACAAATGAAGGTCATGGTGTGCATCCCGGTACTTTAGAGCATGTAGAGTGTGATCAACATGTTGAGCATTATTAGGCTAGAGAAGATCAGGAACATGATGTGGCCCCATCAGGTAAAGAGGACCACTCTAAAGTTCTTTTAAACATATTTAATTGTAATCGATGTATTAATTAATGTAACCTTTCATGTTTCAACTTTAGAGCATGATTAGGCTAGAGAAGATTAGGAACATGATGTGGCCCCATCAGGTAAAGAGGGCCACTCTCATGTTCTCTTAAACATATTTAATTTAAATTGGTGTATTAATTAATGTAACCTTTCATGTCTCAACTGTAGATCAGGATTTAGAGGGTGTTCAGCATGTTGAGCATAAGTCTATAACAAAAGTTTAGGAACTTGATGTGGACCCATCAGGTAAAGAGAACCACTCTAATGTTCTTTTAATTAATGAAATATTTGTAACAATAATAATAAAACATATCAGTTTAACATTTCTTTGTTATTGTAGTAGACCCCCCTTGCAACGGCATCCACATCATGAGAAGATGAGTAGGTGTACATTAAGATCATGAGCAGAGGGAAAAACAACTAAAGGGGGATAGATGATTTAGAAAATGATACTCCACTTCAAATTTTTTTAGCTTTAAAAAATAAACAAAAAAAAGTGATTGTAATCATATCATGACAACCATATTTTTGATAATATATAAAAACTAAAAAAATGAATATTATATGTTAATGAATGAATGTGAATATGTTAATTAATGAATGTTATATGTTAATGAATGAATGTTATATGTTATTAATGGATGAATGAATGATTAATGTTATATGATTGGGTATGGGGAATTGAGAGTGATGTGAAGGGGGGGGGAGAGGTCAAATGAGCTTCCACCATCACATGGTTGGCCCTGTTAAGTAGATAATATTAAAATATTCTCGAAACAAAGAGAAGCTCAATAAGGTAATGCAATTTTCAATATAAGAAATGCATCATTTCAAGCATCAAACCAATATGCAAAGATGAAAGAAAGTGATAAATTTTCACTATGGTGGCAGAAAAATGATTCTTTATACCCTAAATCCATGCTCTGCATCATAATTTGAAGTTGTTTCCATTCCAATGTTATGAGTTTAGTTTTTTTGTATGGCTTTGTATGAATACCACATTGTGTTGTGTGTGGATTTGGTTTCAAAGCTATGTTTCTTCTATTTTAAGTGGTCACATAATTCAAAAATTTAACTTTTGTGCAAAATAGGTTAGTGGAAAAATTGACAGCTCTAAAGGGTTTAGAGGCTCGACTGAGATAGATACATAGATATTTGGATCTTGTTGTTGATGGGAGGCTTTTGATTAACCATGAAATTTTGTACCATCTACAGGTATGCAAAAACTTCTCTACTTACATTCATTCTTAATCATAAATGTTGTAAATGATATTAATGCTTCAAACTTAAGATTCGTTTCATTGTTATTGTTGTCAAATAAAGTTTTCACCCTTGCTAAGCTATCAACTATAGCAACCTATTGACACATGGGAAAACTTCAAGGTTGTGGGTGACGTGGAATGAAGTGGACCTCTAGATTGTGGGCTGGTTCCCCTTAAGATACATTGAGAAAAACTGAAGAATGATAAGGAAAAGAGTAAGAAAGATGTGCTTGAATTCAAAACCTATCACTGACAGGTGATACACCAAAGATAAAAATATGACAATACTACAGAAAACTCATAGAAAATCTCAATAGAACTAAACAATCTCACAATACAGAGATTTATGTTTACAAAAATGAGTCTATGTAAGGTTCCAGCTGTTCTAATGCCAACACAAGGAAAACAAGGTGTTTTCAAAAATATAAATGCAAAAGAAAGAGATCACTAATATAAACCAACTTTGTGACATAATATCCTTGACATCCAGCACTGAAGGAATCTGATCAAATAAAGGATTACACAAAATTTAATCGTGCAACTCACAACCAGTCATTGGAATAAAAAGAAAATTTGTGAAGGAAATAACTTTCTATTGAGAAAATAAGGAGTGCCTGTGTTACAGATCTATAGTATTCATGAAGAAAAATGAGTTACAAAGTTTGAATAATGCTCTTTTAGTCATCTCCTAACTAAGAACTGCTTTACAAAAAGGAAAAAATGCCATATATACAACGCAAGAGTGTTGGCCCCTACATTAGGGTTTCCAAAAATAACCGAGTCAGCACCTATACACATCAGCACGAAGTCAATGGAGCATTAAATGCTCATCCCCTACTCATATCGATGAAAGCTCATCCCTGGGCATGGCCTTAAGATCTTTTACAGCTGTCACTATTGACTTGCAGCCCATCGCATCTGCCATTAAGATTTTGTTAGGGTCATCTTGAATGCTCTGCGACGCACTCATTAATGTTGTTCCATGCTCCAGCCATCATCTCCATCTGCCATCATGACTCACAACTACCTCCCCTTCGAGGAGCGGTATTAGATCTTTCTGCTAGATTTAGTGCCATTACTAACTTGATCAACCTCAATCTTAGAGTAGAGCGATGTCGACATGCTCCATTGATTCCATTCACAGAGGGGAGTCAAATATTCAAACTATCTATGATCTACCCTAGCACCTTCTGATTGGTCAAGTTTGTGCTAGGTGGACTCCAAGGTGGTCAAAAGTTGCTTCAGAAGGATCGCACATCGACAAGACTTTGGATGTCAAAGAGAAGTCGTAGCGGGCAGATAGAGTCATACTAACATGCCAATTCATTTGGCAAGACACATAACAGTTGGAAAGACCTCATGGCAAGTAGCCAGAGTTATATTGACAAGACTCCATTGGGTCGGCAAGACCTCACATCGATATCCTCATCTCCTAGCGAAGGCACTCCTTTCAATTGATATTTTTCAAAACTGGCGGGGGCGAGACCAAGATGAAACTGGAACAGGGACTAGGGGAGAAAGGGAGTGGGAGAAAAGATAGATGAATCTCAGTGGGACTAGGATTGGAACCAAAATGGAGGAATACAAAGAATGATTGGAACCAGATCCAGAACTAAAACAGAAACTGGAGCTTTCAAAAAAGTTCCAAGTTTGGTTTTGGCCCAACTCCACCTCTAACGGGAACAAAGGAAAAGGAGCCCGACAAAGATAGAAACAACAAAAGCGGGGTTAGAACCGGATCAGAAACTAGAACCGGAACCTTTGAAATGTTTCAAGTTCAGATTTCGACCCGATCCCGCCCCCAATAGAAATAAAGGAAAAAGGAAAGAAGAAAACAAAAAGGAAAGAGGGAAAAGACAAGGAAAAACATAAACATGAAAAACCCACCCCCAAGCTGAAGGCCTACACGCTGGGCTCAACCCTCTTGGGAGCCACATTTAATCCACATGCCGAATTGAAACCATTTTTTCCTTACATCTACACAAGAAGCAAATAGGTTAGAAAAAATGCAATCCTGATGCAAGTGTTCCTCCATTTGGTCTTTGAGAACCTCTGAAAACATGGGTTACGCTGCTCGATTAAGCCTATAGGTGAAAAATGGGTAACATTTATGGCAACCTTTAATGGATGTTTTCCTGCTAAACATGGAAACCAGTAGCCTAGGCCAATCCATTGTGCATGGAGTCATGGGAAAACAAAGAAACAGATCCATGGAAACCTTGTGCATGGTCGAACTCACTTGAGACTCATAGAACATAGCAGGCCGCCGAAAATTTATTGAAGACAGGGAAAACTGAAGTGAAACTATTTACCATACTCGAACAACACTTAGGGAATGAAACAATAATTAAACTATGGAATTTTAATAGTTATGTATAGATTTCGGTCCATACCTCAGAAGCAATGTTTGAGGTGAATACCATTCATTGGGATTGGTTCTACTACACCATCTAACCTAGACAAATGGAAAGCATTATGATGTTTCTCCTCAATAATGATATATGGCCTAGTCTGAAGTGCATGAAATTTGGAGTGTCTTCAAGGCCTACTTTTAAATTCATCCCACTTTAGCACTATGTCACCTTCTCAAAATACTCTGGGAGGTGCCCTTTTTGTCAAATGACCTTTTCACTTGAGCCTAGTATTTCTCAATCCTTTTCACTACTTCAGTTCTGAGTTCTTCAAGCTCAATCAGCTGAGCCAACCTTGCCATCATAGGCTCCTCCTAAATCATATCAAGATGGTTTACCAGATCGAGGGTTGGGAGTTCAACATAAATGGGCAATCTTGCCTCTTTTCCATACACTAACATGTATGGAGAAAGTAATGTAGACCTTTTTGACATAATCCTATCAGCCCGCAAGGCTGATTTTAGCTCGGTGTATCAGGCCTTTTGATTATCCTCCATAGTTCTCTTAATGATCCTTAGGAGGTTCTTGTTAGTAGACTCAGCCTGTCCATTGCCCTGTGGATAATAATTAGAGGATGTGTTCAAATATATATCCCTTTTGATAGCCCAGTCAGAAATTTTAACACTCACAAAACAAGGGCATTGTCTGATACAATAGAATCCGGGATACCAAATCTAGTAACTAGCTCTTCGTAGAAATTTAGGATAGCAGATTCATTAGCTTCTTTGAGTGCCACAGCTTCATTCCACTTTGAAAAATAATCAGTGGCTGTGAGTATCCATTTATGGCCTGCACTTGATGGTGGGTTTATAACCCTAATAAAATCCAAACCCCACTTCATGAAGGGCTGATCAACTTGAACTGGTTGCAATGAAAGGGTTGCCAGCTTCTCTTTTCCAACAAACATAGCACACTCTTTGCATCTTCTCACCCATGTATGAGCATCTTTGAATAAGGTAGGCCAGTAATAGCCCCCTTTCATTATTTTGAGAGCTTTAGCACTTGGAGAAAAGTGTCTGCCAGCTGATCTTTGATGGAATTCATGCAATACTCTATCAACCTGATCAGCTTCAATACATCTCAATAGGACACCATGGAAATCTCTTCTAAATAGAAAACCATTTAAAATAACATAAGGGATGGATTGCAGCCGATAATACCTTCTCCTAGACCTAGTCAGATCGGGAAGGCACTCTCCAGTCAATAAAAAATGTGTCATTTCTGCAATCCAACCAATAGGGGCAGGTATATCAGTTCGTTATCTATCTTGGAGTGCTAAAACAAAACTTTCCTCCTCCTTTACACTGCTATTGTTGTCCTCAATAAGTTGTTCGTAGAGACCTCTCCCTCTGATTAGTTTGGTAACCTTTATTTCAAGGTCATACTCCATCACCTTAGTGACCCAACCAACTCTTCTATCACTCAAATCTTTGTTTAACAAAAACTACTTCACACTTGGATGAGTAATCATCAATATAATCTAGTTATTATAAAGCATGTGCCTAAACTTCTTTAAGCTTCTTAGGACAGCAAGAACATGTCTCTCTACAAAAGTGTACTTGAGTGTGTAATCTTTGAGTCCCTGACTGAAGAATGCCAAGGGCTATTCAGATCCTTCAGCATTTCACTGTGCAAGTATGGCCAAAAGTGAATCAATATTTCCATAGGCATATAAAATGAAATCTTTAGAAAATTTAGGATTGAGAAGTGTAGGTGCAGTTTCCAGTGCCTCTTTTATCAACTCAAAACTTTGTTTCCCATCCTTAGTCCAGCTGAAAGGGGCATTCTTTCTCAACATGTGAGTTAGTGGACTTAATAAATTAGCAATGTCAAGGATAAACCTCCTAACAAAGTTAATCCTACCAATAAAACTCTGTAAACCCTTTTTATGCACTGGTAAAGGAAGAACCAAAATGGCACTCATCCTTTCAGGGTCAATAGTAATACCCTGTTTAGATACCACATAACCGAGCAATCTTCCTTCATGAACAGTAAACACACATTTTTTGGGGTTAAGTGATATCCCAAATTCCTTGCACTTTTCAAATATCTGCCTCAGATGACTCAGATGATCCTTAGCCTCTTTAGAAAAAATTGTGATATCATCAAGATAAACTAAGACTATCTTGTACATTAGACCTTGGAAGGCCATATCCATTACTTTTTGAAAGGTTGCCCTGACATTGGATAAACCAAAGGAAATTTTCAGATAGGCCATGGTTCCCCATTTTGTGGTGAAGGTTGTTTTGTACTGATCTTCCCTCTTCACCAATATCTGGTTATAACCAGAATAGCCATCTAATAAGGACAACCTTTTAGACCTTGAAACTACCTAAAGTATTTGCTCCATAGAAGGCAGAGGATGGCGGTCTTTTAAGGAGGCCCTATTCAAATCACAAAAATCTACACAGAGTCTTATTTCACCATTTTTCTTTCTTACTGGTACTACGTTTGAAACCCATGAGGTATGTTTGATTGGGAAAATAATGCTACTTTCAATCTACTTATCTAGTTCCCTTTTCATCAACGGCTCTAAATTAGGATTCAAGGGCCTTTTCTTTTGCCTAACAGGTTTGGCATTAGGCTCAAGTTCATTAGTATGTTGAGCAAGTTGGGGATTAAAACCCCTTAAATCACTATATTTCTAGGAAAATATATCATTAAATTCTTGACAAAGTTGAATAAAAAGATGCTTCTCTTTAGTTGTACATACCTTGCCTAACTTAAGAAGCTTTTCTTTGAAGACTTCAACCTCTTTGTAGTGATCTTGCTGAACTTGAATACTCCCCTTGGGCTTTCTAGCTTCATCATCAGTATTCAAAATAGATTCTAGGGTGACCAAACCTTTTGGAAATTTGTTGTTCTTTAGCTGGATAATCTGGTCATTGTATTGGTGTTGTAGCTTTTCCTAATTGGTATGTGAGAACTCGGCTTCTTCTCTCAAAAAGCTGACAATCTACTGGTTGCTATCAAAGACTTGCTAGTGTATATTGTTATCTAGCACAGCAGGCCTAACTACAATCCTGATATGCTGATTAGTTTTATCACTACAAATATCCTTTGGAATATCATGTTCAGCTCCCACAGTAGCTAATCTATCAGCATGTTTATTCTAAGCTCTAGGAATGGAACTCAAATTAAATGCCTCAAATCCCTCTAAGAGGTCCCATACTCTATTCTTGTAAGATCTGAGCATATCATTTTTAACAGTATTAAGCTTTCTCACCTGATTGACAATCAACTCACTATCACCATAAACTTTTAAAAAGTTGATACCTCTCTTTCTTGCCCACTCAACCTTGGACTACAGCTTCATATTCAACAACATTGCTAGAGCAGCTAAAACAGAATCTGAAAGCTTCATAGTACTTCTATCCTTCTAGTGATACCAGCATACATCCACCACCAGTACCCACTCTACTCCTTGAGCCATCAAAATATAGCTCCCATAAATCATTTTCTTGCTGCTCGCTATGTTGTTCCTTACTCTTTTCAATATTAGGCACAAAAGAGTCAGTCTCATGCATCATATAAACATCGATGTCCACCTCTTCAAACTACTTACCCATATCCATCTCATGAACTTGAGGTGCCCACTCCTTAGGAAGAACCTCTAATGTTCTTTCTATTTGAATCTCAGCCTCCTGAATAGCAGGCTGCCCCACTTGTTCTTTCGTAACCAAGTTGGCATTGATAAGGGGCAGATTGTAAGGCTCAACATGAACCTTGGCTATGGGTTCTAATTTAATAGTAGCTCTAGTGTCATATCTAGTCCTGAACAACATGTGAAACAAATCAGAGGATAGGTAACCACCTATCTTGGTCATAAAATCTCTAGATAAACAAAGGGAAAAGTACGGGGGCAACTCAATAATATATATCTTGTGGTATTGCAAAATTGGGACAGGCATGTAGAGTTAACCTCAAATTCTTAATGATCCCTACTATGTTCACAATAGTACCATCCAATTGCACTATCCCCTTTTCTAGTGGCTCATATTCAATTCCCAACTTATTAGCAATTTGTTTGGGCATAACTGAACTACTAGCACCTGAGTCAATCATACAATTGTGAACCAGATGATCTCCTATGATAAGTGACAAGTAAAAAAGAGGCGACTTGGTCTTAGTAGCTTGTTGTTGCTTGTTACCAATGGTAGTATTAGCCAATGCAACCTTCTCCTTTTCTACACTAGGCTCATTTGAGACACTTAAACCTAATAAGGTCAATTGAAGCAGGTCGTTTTGACCTGGAATACTCAGGGAATCCCATATTGACATGGATACATTAATTTTCTTCATATGCTCTAATATATTGAAAGATAAAATAGGTTTAACTTGACCCTTAGGAGGAATAACATCACCTTTAATTGGGGGGGCCTGGGCTAATAAATTAGACTGTTAGTTGACTATCAAAGGCTGGCCCCTTGGTAGCATATGAATTTAATCAGCTTTTGATGAGATAGGAGCACTTTGATTCTAGTCTGACCCTTGTTTTGATTGAGTTTGAACTATATTAGGTTGATTTCCCTCATCTATTGCCCTCTTCTAACTACGTGTATTGTCTGCAATTGAAGAATTAGCATGGACCACTCCACAAAATTCTTCCCCTTGCCAGTTTAGGAGCGTAGACTCATGTATCTATTGTTCTTGGTGTTGCGCTTCAGTTGTTATAGGGACATTACTATTTTGAACCATCAAGGTTGGGTTAATCATCCCATTTACATAGTTATTCTGATTATGGGGTTGATTACATGGAAAGAACCACTCATAATCTTGGACCAAGTTGTTCCGAATAGGGGAAAGCTCTTTGGAAGTGCTTGCAGTGTTGGAGTCATAAGCTTGATGTGTCCTTGGATTAGGAGCAAAATTTTGGCCTTGATTATAAGGATGATAAGATGGTCTATTGGTCTAATTTTGCTGGTAATTAGACTGGAATGAGGGTTGATATGGCTTGAAACCTTGATTTTTTTGTTTTCTTAAACTAACCATCTCATTTCCAAAGGTAGTTAGAAGGCCTCTAATCTCTTGCATCTCGTTAGAATGAACTAGAAATGAGTTTAATTGACCACTAGACTAGGTATCAGATGCTGGTAATGTGTGTGCACTTGGAATAACAACCAAAGGAGGGACTTGCATAGGAGTCAGAGGCTAAAGAGCAGGAAATATTGGCATAGGTGGTCTTGGGGCAATTTTACCAGCCTATATGAGGTTGTTTTTAGCTCTAACAGCTATACTATATGTTGCAGGAAGTGTATCACCTCCCATTGATTAAATCATTACAGAAATATCACTATTTAAAGCTCTTAAATAGTATAATAATGCATTATTGTTAGGTCTTACTGTTTGTGGGATTATGTCCCATGTCCTTTGGAAACGGTGATTGAAATTTGACATGTCTTCATGTGGATCCCTTTTGATTGTAGACAGCTGCTCCACCAATGACAAGTGGTCTAATTTATCTTCAAA
This sequence comes from Sequoia sempervirens, assembly GCA_007258455.2. Taxonomy (NCBI): domain Eukaryota; kingdom Viridiplantae; phylum Streptophyta; class Pinopsida; order Cupressales; family Cupressaceae; genus Sequoia; species Sequoia sempervirens. The sequence goes on along the minus strand of VDFB02168118.1, from coordinate 127,560,535 downwards.
AAACTTGCACAACATGCTACCTAACTCATCCCAGGTGGCTATAGAGTTGGCAAGTAGGCCTCTAAACCATTGTAAGGCCTTTTCTTTGAAGGACGCTGCCAACAATCTGAGTGCAACATTTTCTTCAATCACATGGTGAACAACACACAAGTTGGAAACCTCTTGTATATGCTTTGTTGGGGTGGTATGATCCTCCCCAAAAAATATGGCAAACCTCTTAAGGCAGTGATAGGAATGTCATTATGCTGAGTCAGATTCAGTGGGCTGCCTTGGTTAAAAGAAACAAATGGTTGATTTCTTGGAGTAGCCATTGGAGGTGGCTAACGTAGGTTTACTGGTGCAACAAAATGAGATCCCATGGATGGAGGGGTAGATTGAGTTCTTCTGAAATAGAATACTGTGGTCCCTCACTTTTCTGTTGCTCTTCCTTATCTTCTTGGTGGTGATAGTTGCGAATATTCAAAGGGGCCTGAGCTACTTCTTGTCCAAACTCTTCTCACAAACTATAGAAGGCATTGATTTTCTAGAATTCTTCCTCTTTATGGAGTTGCCAAGTATGCCAAATGACTTCTATAAAGTCTTGGATTTTCTAGTTGCATACTAAACTAGCAGTTCAATCTAATTTTTGTCCCACTGGGTGTGCCAGAAACTATTGTCAAATAAAGTTTGCACCCTTGCTAAGCTATCAACTATAGCAACCTATTGACACATGGGAACACTTCAAGGTTGTGGGTGACCTAGAATGAAGTGGACCTCCAGATTGTGGGGTAGTTCCCCTTAAGATACTTTGAGAAAAATTAAAGAATGATAAATAAATGCAAAATAATGAGATCACTAACATAAACCAACTTTGTGACATAATATCCTTGGCATCCAGCACTGATGGAATCTAATCAAATAAAGGATTACACAAAATTTAATCATGCAACTCACAACCAGTCACTAGAACAACAAGAAAATCTATGAAGGAAATAAATTTCTATTGAGAAAATAAGGAGTGCCTTTGTTACAGATCTATAGTATTCATGAAGAAAAATGAGTTACAAAGTTTTAATAATACTCTTTTAGTCATCTCCTAACTAAGAACTTCTTTAAAAAAAGGAAAAATGCCATATATACAACCCAGGAGTGTTAGCCCCTGCATTAGGGTTTCCAAAAATAACTGAGTCAGTGCCTGTACATGTCGGTGTGAAGTCAATGGAGCATTAAATGCTCATCCCTTGCTCATGTCGGTGAAAGCTCCTCCCTGGGCATGGCCTTCAGATCTTTTACAACCGTCACTATTGAATTGCAACCCATCACATATGCCATTAATATTTTGTCAGGGTCATCTCAAATGCTCTGTGACATGGTCATTAATGTTGTTCCACACTCCATCCATCATCTCCAGCTGCCATCATGACTCACAGCTACCTCCCCTTCGAGGAGCGGTATTAGATCTTTCCGCTAGATTCAGTACCACTACTGACTTGATCAACCTCGATCTCAGAGTAGAGCGATGTTGGAATGCTCCATTGATTCCATTCACAGAGGGGAGCTAAACATTCAAACTATCTATGATCTACCCTAGCACCTTCTGATTGGTCAAGTTTGTGCTAGGTGGACTCCAAGGTGGTCAAAAGTTGCTTCAGAAGGATCGCACATTGGCGAGACTTTGGATGTCGGAGAGAAGTTGTAGCGGGCGGGTAGAGTCATACTGACATGCCAATTCATTTGGCAAGACACACAATGGTCAGAAAGACCTCATGGCGAGCAACTAGAGTTATATCGATCTCACAAAAAGCCATTAGTAAGACTCCATTGGGTCGGTGAGACCTCACGTCGATATCCTCATCTCCTGGCAAAGGCACTGCTTTGAACTGAGATTTTTCAAAATTGGTTGGGGCGGGACCAAGATGAAACTGGAACTGAGACCAAGGAAGAAAGGGAGTAGGAGCAAAGACAAATGAATCCCGGGGGGACCAAGATTGGGACCAAAATGGGGGAAAACAAAGAATGAGCGGAACCAGATCTAGAACTAAAACAAAAACTGGAGCTTTCAGAAAATTTCCAAGTTTGGTTTCGGCCTGACTCCGCCTCCAATGGAAACAAAGGAGAAGGAGCCCTACAAAGATAGAAATGGTGGAAGCGGGTTCAAAACTAGATCAGAAACCGGAACTGAAACCTTTGAAAAGTTTCATGTTCAGATTCTGACCCGATCCCGCCCCCGATAGAAACAAAGGAAAAAGGCAAGAAGAAAACAAAAAGGAAAGAGGGAAAAGACAAGGCAAAACATAAAAATGAAAAACCTACCCCCAAGCTGAAGGCCTGTAGGCTACGCTCAACCCTCTTGGGAGCCACATTTAATCCACGTGTTGAATTGAAACCATTTTTTTCCCTTGCATCTGCACAAGAAGCAAAGAGGTTAGAAAAAATGCAATCCTGAAGCAAGTGTTCCTCCATTTGGTCTTTGAGAACCTCTAAAAACATGGGTTACCCTACCTAATTAAACCCATAGGTGAAAATTGGGTAACAGTTATAATGATCAAAATATTATACTTTTCTATACATTCAAGCATTCTCTTGCCCCCTACCCTTTGCTCTCTCCCCCCTCCTTTTAAGAATTTTCTTTTTCATAAAAGATTCACATTTTTTTCTCATTTGCACAAATTTATTTGAAGCACTAGAAGTGGAAAAAGATATGTAAAAGATGATGGATTATGTCTAAACAACAACTTTCCATCTTATAGCTAATTAAATTCTTAATATTTGAATAGTTTAGAGCTCGAATAATGCTTGTATATGCATGTGTAGCAATAAGGGAGCCTATGTGAAGATTGAAATTTAAAAAATCACTTTGGTATTTTTCCTTAGGTAGTGAAATGATATTTTGAGTAATACAAACCTACACACACATTGATATTTTTTGGCATTGCATTGAGGAAATTTTTTTCTCTTATACCTACCCTTGACTAGACATGGAGGTATATAATATTGCTTTTTGGTTTTATTTTGTAAGTAGTTAATTTCACAAAGGAAGACTAAAATATTCTTAATGTCCTATGTCAGGTGTGAAATCATATGAATCACTTGCTAAAGGCACCATTTTGTATTCACCCAAAAACTGGTTTGTTCTTTTTTATGTTTCTTGCATGTGTTTTTTAGGCTCTAGAGATGTAGCTCGGCTCTTTCCTTTGCACTTTTCTCTATTTTGATGATTACAGCAGATTGTCCTCATAATTTTTCATGTAGATTTGTTTGTAACCTTATTTTCTACCAATCAATTTGCAAACCAGTCACATATTAAGGACCATTTCACTAACTTGTAGTCATCCATTACTTCATATGTTGCAGGTTGTGTCTGTGTGCCAATAAATCCTGATGATTGTGAGAACTTTAATCCTACAAGTGTACCCAATCTTTCTCAAGTAAAAGTATTATCTTATTTTATAGTACTTTAAATGGTTAATTGAAGGTGCTTCTTTAGATCTGAGATAGTTGAACCTTGGATTAAAATATGGTATTAGATGGGCAATATAATGATAAAACCGAGGTCCATTGAACAAAAATTATGAACATAATTTATTGGACTATGAATAGTGTTACAATTATAATTATTTCTCCTTTACCTACCTCTGCATTAATGAAAAAGATAGTAGATATTGGAAGTTCATTACATGTCTCATGTATATGTTAGTATTTTAATTTTATTTAAGTTGTTCAAGAGCTTGATTAGGTCAAGAATATGTTCTACAAGCTCTGTTCTCTTGACACTGCTCAACATTTCCCTACACATTTTCTCTTCAATCCAGATTTTTCTTAACTACTCCCCTTGTTAGCCCTTGGTTTTTCTCAAGTGTAATTCTTTTTCTATGCATCTTGCAGTCTATATGTATGATCAATCATCTCTTATGAAGCATGGATAACCTTTCATGGAATTGTTGTTGTAATTAGACAATTGCCATTGTGAGAATAATCATTTAATTTTTATGGAAGTAAGTCTTTTTCATATTATTTGACTTGGTATTGTAAACTTGTCTTTGCATCATTCTCTCGGGGGGAACAACAGAACTATGATGATAGGTAGAGTTGTACAACACCATAAATCATTTGGCATTATCAATATATTGATTATAGAATACTTTGTGCAAGTAAAATGGAATGTGCAATGACAATTGGTCTCAAATTCAAATCTAAATATAAGTACATTATCCACAAGAAGATGGTATCTATTCTATGATTTAAAGAACCCCAAAATAAGAAAAATAATAGATTCCATTTTCTTACTTGCTCTTAGACACTTGTTTAATTGGTGAGACCCTCATAATGTCTTGCTAATAACTAGCAATGTACAAAACTCCTAAAGAGGTTAGATCGGTGTGACATTGGATCTATCTTGTTGATGGAAGTCATTAGAAACACATGATTGATCTCTCACCAATGGGTTGGCTTCGGTGGTCATCACCAAGAGTCTTCACGATGGTACATTTCAATGATTTTTTTTTAAAAAAATTACGTCGTTTCATCGAAATTTGGATGAAAACCACCGAAAAATCACCGAAAAGGACTAACAAAGTTGCTATAGTTGCGAAGAAGGCTTCATCGTAACTCCTTGCCCATTTAATCGCAATTGCGATGAAGGCCACCGACGAATCACATAAAAAGTTTGATGAAGTTGCTTAGCTGCGATGAAGGTTTCTTCATATCTCCTTGCCCATTTTGTTGCAATTTTGATGAATGCCACCGACGAATCATAGAAAAGGTCTAATGAAGTTACTTAGCTATGATGAAGGCTTCGTCGTAACTCTACCCATTTCATCGAAATGGCGATGAACTTCTGGTGTTGTTTCAACGCGTCAGAAGAGCCATTGCAATTGCATTTTTGTTGTGATTCATTGGTGGATACACAAAGCTTTCATTGATATTCCAATGAACATCTGAGTCATTTTATGATGTTGAAGACTGATGAATCTGGGCCATTATTTCAAGGTTTAATTCATTGTCAGAATTTCAACAAAAAAATAGTGACAATTTTTTTTTGTCAATTTGTCAATTTTTTGAGAAATGTTTGTCGAACGACTAATGAACGTTCATCAAAAAAATGGAGTCATATTCAGTAGTGCCTTGAAATTCCTTGAATGTTCTTGTGAACTCTTGAATTCTTGTAAGATTTGCTAGGTTAAAATATGAGTGAAATAACCTTGCATTTATACTTAATTATGCAAGAATTCTTGAAACTACAACACTACAAGACAACATCAGATCTAGGAGAATAAAATTCTACCAAAAATTTGAATTAAATTTGAATTTTGGTCACACGAGACGCATTCACCGAAGGTGTAGAATGAGTCTCATCACACATAATGTATGGGACCAAAAATGAAAAGTGCTTAGAAATGTGTGAAACCTCCATTGGGGACAAAAATACCTAGGTGGGACTCATTCACCTAAGGTGGTGAATGAGTCTCAAACACTAAATTTGGGCCACACAAGCCAGGAACACTTGAATTATGATTGGTTATTGATTGATGTCAGGATTATCCTCAAAAAGATGCAATAAGTGAGGCTTGTGGATGCAAAATAGGGAAAATTAAAGCACAAGAAATCCCTATTATTAATGAAAAGCCTAGAGAAATGTGAAAGTGTGTTACAACAGTTTACAACACTCCAAATAAGGCAATATTAATGTTTATTTTTATTAAAATTATGTTTATTATGCTAAGCTAATTGATAAAACCCTAGAAAAGTGTGAAAGTGTGTTACAACACTTCACGACACTTTAGAAATGAACCATTAAATTCCATTAGTTCACAAGGGCCCAAGACCTAATGTGAATGTTTTATCAACATTACAACACTAAATCAAGGCAACTTTAAGCCAAAATATACAAGGAGGACCCAAACAAGTGTGAAAATGTCAAGGGATCAATTTTTTGAAACTACATTTAGCCCCCACTTTAGTGAGAGGATGAACCTACTTCAAACTCAAACTGAAGTAGACAAAAATGCACCAAGAGGGGTTCTAATGAACCAACACTAGCAAGATGGGACAACAATGATCAAGAGGGGTGATCAAGCCCCCAAGATCAAGATCCCATGGCAAACCAACATAAGCACAAAGGAACACACATGAGAATGATATAATGAACAAAAAAAGGCTAATCATATGCTACTAAATATGCAAAAGAGAAAATAAATAAAAGAACTGGATCAAGCTTTTACTGTTTGTCCATCACAATGTGGATTAGATCTAGGATGTTTTTTTGGAAAACACATACTCACTCTGAGGTGATGAAACTTATGGTTGTCTGCAGAGTGAGAAGTCCTAAAAGGTTAGAAACATACACTCATGGTTGGTATGCACTCACACACATGCAAGTGGCTATTGGTAAATCCATGCCTCATATTGGGTTTCCCACTCGAACCATACCAAAGTTATACCTCCTAATATATTTAATAAGGGGCCACACAAAAATGATTTTTGATCTTCATGAGACAAGCATAACTTCATATGCTTGGAGTTTATGAAAAAATAGGATGGTTCCACAAGCATGCAAACTATATTATGCAAGGTGGCCATATAACAACAAATGAAAAATGCAATAATGTTCAAAAGAGTCTTGCTTAGTTCATGCGAGGTCTTTAACTTAGGGAAAATTGTGTCTAATATCTCCAAGAGAGGACTAATCAAAGAATAGAAGATTCACCACTTAGGGGATGCAGTGTGTCACATCAAGCCACTAAGAGGAATATAATATGCTAAGAGAGATCATGCTCTTGAAGGAAATTGCACCCAATGTCATCCACAAAGTGACAAATGCATCGTATGAAGTAAGAAGGCTGCACCAAGAACCAAGAAAAATGAAAATACAAAAGAATAATGCCAATTTATTCCCCCACTTTAAAGAAATTGCTACACACCATATTAAGAGAAATTACTTTAAAGTAGCAAATGAAAATGTAAACAAGAAGGATGACATGAGACCCAACTAGGAAATCCCTATGCCAAGTCATATGTTTCCGAGTAAAGCTACTTCATGCGAGAGAAAAGAAAAGAGAAGGGTTGCCCCCAAAATGAAAACACCAAACACATAAGGGATCTATGGATTTAGGGTCAGTATGTTCTTTGCTACAATGTTTTTAGAGAGCCTGGAATTGTCATCATCCCCAAAATATACATAGAACTAGAAGACTGATATAAAGAGAGTGAAAACAAAGAAAAACATTTTGGGTCAACATGGAAGAGACATGTGGTGTCTCGATTCCTTGCATCATCCCCAAAAGAAAAAGACGAGAAAAATGAAAAAGAAAAGGGAGAAAAGGAAAAAGTAGAGAAAATCCTTTTCGGTCAACATGGAAGAGACATAGGGTGTCTCGATGCTTGCGTCATCCCCAAAAGGAAAACATAAGAAAAATGAACAAGATATAAATATAAAAAGTAAAAGAGATGCATGATATAGAGAAGAAAGAAGGTAAAAATAGAGGAATCTCATGAAGAGAGAGAACAACAAACATAACATTACGAGGGATCACATTACGCACATGCAATCACACACAAACAAAAATGAAAAAATAAATAATGAAAAATACTAGTAAGGGAAATCCAAGTCAACCTATGAGTAGGTCATCCATCTCCCAATCATGTTCTATGTATATCAAAGGTGGGAAACTAGCCAAATGGAAAAGGGAAAGTGCCAGACTAGGAGAAGCACTAGGTTCAACACTCTTTATAGGAGATTTATCATTTAAGCTCATGGAAGAGGAAAACAATGTATTTAGTTCATTATGCATCTCTTCATCAATTTTAACAATCTCATCATCATCGTCATCATCTAGGTTAACCACAACAGGAGGTCGAATGATAATGTCCATTGTAGAGTTCAACTCTTGTTGTGGTTTTTTTATTGGGTTGTTTTCTTTTTGTATGGGAGGGGGTCATCATGCATTACTTCAGTCAAGTTTGGATCTTGATTTTCATTGTTTAATTCTTCATATAACCTGTGAGAAAGGGAAAAACATCTACACCTACGGTCTCTAGCACCTTTGTTTCTTTTTTTTTTTTTCATGTTTCATTTGTGTAGGAGCAGATTGATCAATCATAGGTTTCTTTTCTTCAGTAAGGGGAGGAACAAAACAAACCATAGGAGGTTTTTCAACCAATTTCTCTTTGACTTTGTCAACTTTTTTTCTTCAAGGAGGTGTGACCTTGTTGTTTACATTTTCTCTTGGTCATTTATAGGATGCAGAACTATGAAGTTTATGTTTTCGATTGGTCTTGGTTGTTTGGTTCTTGTTTAGGTTCAAGCATGGTTTCATCAAGGATGGGAACTTTTGAGGTGGATGGGGACATGTTTCAGAGGGACAGTTAAACTATTTTCTTAGCTTTTAATTTTTAGTAAGACAAGAAAAAGAAGTCTTCTCGAGGTTTTATAGGTTCCATGGGCTTGGGCCAAAAGGCTTCTAAGGAAAATTTTCCTTTAGAAGACAAGGGGTTAAAGCCACTATGGTGGACAGTGAATATTTCATTATCAAAAGGAAACTTTAAGAAATTATGAAAAACCAAAGGGATGACTTTCATGGAGTGAAGCCATGGGTGGCCTAGCTTCACACAAAATTGGTCCAACTATGGGATGATGGAGAATGTGACATCTAATGGTTTTGGTCCTATTTGCAATGGTAAGGTGATCAATCCCATCGTAGGGAAAGAAAAAATTTTGTGTTTGTTGATCCATGCTTTTGTTTTATCATATTCATCTTGATAGAGTTCATGCAAGAGTAAAAATTCCTCAATGATCACATTCTCTCCACACACAGGATCTATTAGTATCTCATTAGTGAGCTTGTCATAGATAAGGTTGAATATGTAGAGAGGACCATCAGAAAAATGTTTAAGTATATCCTTAGAGGAGAAATAAATTTCAAGAGAATTATTAGGTAAAACCTTATGAGGGATGGCATCTATTGTCCCTACAATTTCATCTATAGGATTGACATTAATAGCACTATTTATAATAGAATCATTGTTTTCATCATCTATATCAAAATTCATTACATCAATATTTGTAGTTTCTCTAGATTTGACAAATGAAATATTATGTTTGGGCATTAGATTGGTAAAGAAATTCAAATTTTTGGTTACAAGGGGCAAGAGACTTATTTCCTTGATCACTAACACCTCCAATGGATATGTGGCCAAAATCAATGAGGTCTTGCACAATATGTTTAAGACGCTTGCAGTGTTATGTGTCATGTACATTTTTTCGATGATAGTAGCAATAAGTATTTGATTTAAAGCTTAGGGGTAAAGGCTTATTAGGGTCGAGTGTTTTGACAGGAGGCAAGGTAATCATGTGTTGTTCTAAAAGTTAGGAATGAGTTGTATTTTGTGTTATGAAGGGTATTAGGCAAGGGATTGAGTTGTATTTTGGGGTCCCCATAGCTAAAGGGTATAGTGGCCTTAAAAAAAACTACTTGGTTATTGGTTTTTTGAGTTGTTTGTTGAGAGGGGTTATTTTGGTTTGCAAGCTCAGATCTCTCAATTCAGCTAGAAGTGGACTTTGTATCTTGACTACTAACCAAATTTTGATAATCGAGGAGGAAAATACACAAGTGCATGAAGGATGGTAATTTCATCATGGTAAGTTTTTCTTGAATCTTATTTTTCAAATCTTCTATGAATATCTTTTGAAGTTGTGGGTCAGGTATCTTGACGTCGATTTGGGAATAAAGTGATTGATAGTGGGAGATCAAATATGTTATCTTTTCTTCTTATTTTTGCTTGCATCTCATCAAATCGGGGAAGGTCGTCTTGGGATTCATATGCCCATGGAAGTGGTTTACAAATGCCTCAAAAAGTTCACTAAATGAATAAATTGAGTTGTTTGGTAAAGAAGAGAACCATTCCAAGCCAGTATCTTTCAAGGACCTAGGAAAAAGTCTTTACAAAATTTTATCATCAAGGAAAACTTCACTACATAAGGTAGTGTAGCCATTAACATGGTTAGAAGTATCTCCCTTCCCTCCATATTTATCAAATCTGGGCACCTTTAAACCTTGTGGTATCACTGTTCGCAATATCTCCAAGGATAATGGACTGATTTTGACATAATATGTAGGTGGACCATTTTGATTTTAATTTATGGTGGAAAGTTTCTTTTGAAGGGTTGAAACAATCTGGAAAAGTTGCATTATGAGAGGGTCATTGCTTGTGTTATGAGATGGAATTGAAAGTGGTGATGGAGTGTACGTGTTTGTAGGACAAGTGAATGGAATTCTTATAGGTGGTAAGGTAGGAGATATAATGTGTGATGCCACATAGGAACTAGGGATGCTAGTAGTAATACCTAGGGAAGGAATCACATTACTAATTTGTTGCATTGTTGTTATGACTTGAGGAGTGGTATAGGTAGGTATTGAGGCTATTGTTGTGGAAGGAGGAATTTTAGTTCCTCCTTGACTTGTAAAATTTTTTGTTGGAAAAGAACAACTGGTGGTTGAGGGAATATGTTTTCCAAAGATTTGAACTATATTTTTCACAAGGTCAAGGCCATCGTCACTTTCAAGCATGTGGTGAATGTTTTCTATGGTAGGAACTATAGTAGTTCAAACATTTTCAAGGCCTATTTGATGTTGTAAGTTTAATAGGTCATCATGAATTTGAATTATGTTTTCTTACAGGATGTTATCATTCCTTGGTTCAACTTGCATGCTATTTGAAGGCAAGGAGTTGCTAAGGGTGTTATCCATGCTTAGTGTAATAGTGTCAATACTAGGAGTGGAAGCTCTAGATAACCTAAGATCCAAAACAATTGTGCTATCACAAGATGTCATGAGTCTCAAACTTCTTCTCACTATGGTATTAGCAACAGGACACCAAACACTCATGCAAAGGCTACTAAATGCAAGGTGGATGCAATTGTAATGTAAGCTAATAAGAATGAAATGCTTAAAACTGAAATTTTGGAAAGTGAAACAAAAATGTAGAAACAATAAATAGAAACTCAAAAATTGAACTATAAATGCCAAAAAATGCAATGAAAAATATGTAGAGGGATTGATTCGCCCAAGGTGGCGAATGAGTCTAGGTACTATTTTTAAATTAAAAAAATTCAGAATTTTTGAATTGAATTTTATGCTTTTTAAGTTTTCTAATGTAAATCTGAGATGCAAATGTAGAATTTTATGGATTTTCAATTAAATTAGATGCAATAATGAAAGCTATATGAGCTTTCACTAATGCAAGAATTGAAACCCTAGAATACAAATTAACCAATGCAAAACCTAATGCAATGTTAATGTGTGCTAAATATAGGATGTAAATGCACTCCAAATCAAAAATATGATGCTCTATATGTAGGTTCACCAAAATGAAAAGAAGAAAATTGTGTTCTCTCTTTCACTTCTAGGGTTTTGGACCTAAAAGGAGAGTAAATTTCCTTACTCTTCACTAAAAAACAAACCCTTGAGATTTCAATGCAAAGGAGTAGTCCTAGGGGCTGAATAAGATTTGAAATATTGCAATGGGGTAGTCCTAGGGGGCTTAATAAGATCTAATGAGGGGTTCACCACTAATTTTAGAGTTGGAAAAGACAATGCAATGCAAGATGTAAGACAAAACCCCAATTGAATGCAAGCTAATCCTAAATGACCTAGGAAGATGAACAAGATGTAATAGAAAAGCTATGAAATAGAAAGTGTGCACTTGGGAGACTAAAGAAGACAGAATGGAGGTTTGGATCACTAAAAAATATACTATTGATGTTGACTAGGACACATTTTCCAATCTGAGTGAATTAGTCCAGTTTCTAGGAAAATGCACTAGACCAAGTTTCATCCAAAAGGGTATCCAAATCTGTAAATATATTTTTCAAGCATATACAATGGGACTTATTCGCCAATAGTGGTGAATCAATCCACTTATGCTTTTCTAGAAATTTTGAACTTGATTATGTACCTCTTGGTTGGACATGCTCTTTTTGACTAGTTTTCAGATCTGAAACTACAAGTTGCCATCTGTAGACCTTCTCCAAGCTTCTCCAAGGATTGATGACAACTTTTAAAACTTTGGGGTTTTGAAAACTTTTCTCCAACTTTTCTTCTTGGAAAATCTGCAACCTAGCCTTGCAAATCACACACAAGAAGAGGGGAAAATGTTGTGGGGTTAGTGAATAGGGTTTTTCCTTGGTCAAACCCCTTGTTGGTAATTAAACCTTGAAATGAAAGGAAATATGAATGGAGGAAGATGAATGAAAAAATAGTAATGTTACACCTCACAAAACCCTAGCAATAAGGTTTTGCAATAATGCTTGAAATGGTTGCAATGGATGTGATTCTTGACTCTTGCTTCAATGATGTTGATCTTGCTTGAAATGCTTACTTCGATCATGAATTATACATCACAATTGTTAGCACAATAACAAACATAAAGAATGCAAGCTTTGACATTATGATTGGTACTTGAAGAATGTTCTTGAATGCTTGATAATCTACCCTTGAAATGCCTTGAATGCTCTTGTAAATACTCAAATTCTCTTGTGAACTCTTGACTTGTTGTAAGATTTTCTAGATTAAAATATGAGTGAAAGAACCTTGTACTTATACTTAATTATTCAAGAATTCCTTAAATTACAACACTACAAGTTGACATTAGATCTAGGAGAATAAAATCCCACCAGAAATTTGAATTAAATTTGAATTTTTTTTCACATGGGACTCATTCTCCCAAGGTGGAAAATGTGTCTCATCACACAATGTATAAGACAAAAAATGAAAAGTGCTTAGAAATGTGTGAAACCTACATTGAGGCTAAAGAGACTTGGGTGGGACTCATTCTCCCAAGGTGGAAAATGAGTCCCAAACACTAAATTTGGGCCACACAAGCCAGGAACACCTGAGTGATGATTCATTACTGACTGGTGTTGGGATTATCCTAAAAAATATGTAATAATTGAGGCTTGTGGATGCAAAATAGGGCCAATTAAAGCATAAGAAAGCCAAAGTATTGATGAGAAACCTAGAGGAATGTGGAAGTAAGTTAGAACACTTTACAACACTCCAAATAAGGAAAGATTAATGTTGATTTTGATTGAAATTATGTTTATTATGCTTAGGTAATTGATAAAACCCTAGAAAAGTGTGAAAATGTGTTACAACACTTCACAACACTTTACCAAGGCGTCATTAAATTCCATTACTTCACAAGGGCCAGAAACCTAATGTGAATGTGTTATCTTCATTACAACAATAAATCAAGGCAACATTAAGCCAAAATCCACAAGGAGGACCCAAACAAGTGTGAAAATGTCAAGGGACCTATTTTTTGACACTACACATTTTGTTGGAATATAGTTATCATTGATGTCAAAAGGGAATATCAGGAAAAGGAGATCATTTGCATGATGAAAAAGGATGAGTGTGAGAGTAGTGGATCTGATAACAGATTCAAATTGGGTTTCTCAGGAGGTTTCTAGAAGGATATTGTGTAGGTCAAGAAAGTGAAGGATGTGTTGAAACACACAAGACAACTGAGAGGGGGGTTGAATCAGTTGTCACCAATCACATTCATAAATCACAAAAAATTATTGATCATCACATCCACTTTAATTTGTTATTGAGTATGAGCATGAAATGAAAATAATAGAAATTAATATCAACACAAGTAACACCAGATTTATGTGGAAAACCCAATAAGGGAAAAACCATGGTGAGGATTAACTCACAATATAGATTAATTACAAAATTGATTACAAAGAGACTCACTGCCAAAGGGCTCACTACCAAAGATAGGACTCATTGCCAAATAGGACTCACTGTCCAAAAGGGAGGCTCACTACCTACAGATACAAAAAAGATAACACAAAGTCCACCACAAAAAAATACATGTATCTGCAACCTTGATGAGAGAATTGCAAACACTGCCAACTCACTACTTTCAAGAGTCTAACACATAGAAGTACTACTAACTCAATTCAATTTCAAACAACTATGTTGCTTCTCAAACTTGTGGCTTCATCATAATCCCTAACATCTTGTCTTGTATTTATACCATCTTCAACCTTAGAAACTTTCTCCAAGGTCGGCCACACACTCTTCAGTTTACAAATTCAAATTAGGTTAGAAACTCAACATTCCCATGGTGGATAGGAATGAGAGTGAACCAAACCAACACACAACCAAGACCCAAAAAAACATCTCAAATCAACCACACACTTTCTTAATTGAAACTTATCCTTTGCATGATGTGTAAACACCAGGTCAACCAAAACTAATGAAAACACCAATGAACTTCAAGTACACACTTCTACAATAGGAAGATAACATGTAGACCACATAACATATTTCACAATATACTAGATCACATCTTAAACATCTTCAGATTGATCCAGGGCTAATGCAACAACCTTCATACACAGAACACTTTCCATCAATCCATATGTATTGTAAAGGCACACACAAAAACTTTGCAACTCGTCTTTCGGAGCACCAAACCATAAGCACCTTTGACATAATATAGATGAAACCATTAAAAACCATATACCAAATCTAAAAGACCTTAAACAAACTAGTAGAGGACTGCGGAGCAGATATATTTCTCATAGTCCATAGACAAACAACTCTGGTAGACCAGTTCACAAATTGGTGAGCATAACTTTCACTCTTCATCAAACCAACAACAATAATCTAGTATATATCACCCAAGGTTTCCCATAAATAACACTTCAAATTCACACAAGCATAGGATCAACACAAAATAAATACAAAGAACATACCAGAGAACATTTTGAACACACACAAATTTATCTTCACTATTTATTAATTTTCTCTAAAGTACTTGGTAACTCATCATATTAGCACACCTGCAACACTATAAAGATAGCTCCATGTACTCACAACATCACAATAGTATCTCAACTATACATGTACCACTTGCAAACCCTTGATTCATTTCTCTTCAACAACCTATACTATGTTGATGTCAATGAAAACACCACCATACTCATTCATACTTGCAACATGATGCACCAAGAAGTGTTTTATTTATGTTCTCTTGTGTTAGAGTTTTTCAGTTAAACCCAAAGGATACTTGTAGTCATGGCATTCAAAATAGATTTCTATTTTGGTGTTGCTCTGGTATTAATGGTTGTTAGTTGCACTAGTTGCAACTTATTTATTTACAATCATGAGGATGATCAGCCCCTCTGCCTAGCATATTAGCGTTACACATCCCCTTCAGATCAGCATGACAATACATGGTCAATGAGAGAATGGGAGATTTATCTTCAATGAGCTAATGTTCATTTTTTTGGCAAGAAATTGATGTGTTGGTAGGATTCTAAAAGATGTCTCTTCGACAGCCTGAGGATTGTCTTATTGGTGAGACACTAGAGCATTGAAGGGTGTTCTATGAATGTCTCTTCAATGGAGTGAAAAGGAGTATGGATGCATTATCAGCAATACTTTATGGTGTTGGTGATCCTTTTGTTAATTTCTCCCTGACATGGTGATGTGAAGGTTGCACTCTTTGTGGGACCCAGTCATAATGATGTGGTTGAAAGTGGTGACAAAAATAACATGTGGCATGACTAGACTAGATAAATGGTAATCCACATCCTTTTTATGGATTACGATGCAGTGACATGGTGATGAAGTGGACAGGTGAAATCATCAATGGCATTCATCAGTGTGACTGATGGTCATTGATGAGACTTGTTTGGATGTCTCTTTGATAGTTTGATATGTACTTGATCAAAGAGAGATATGTACATCAGAGGGAGTTTCATAATTTTCTCTTTGAAAATCTGATGGCCTTCCCATTGGTGAGATAGAGTGGTGTCGAAAAGACATTGTAGGATGTCTCATTGACAATCTAATGACCATTTCGTTAGTGAGACATCAATAGTTTGACAAGACTTTGATGTGTGTCTCTTTGATAGGGTAATAAGGTGAAAAGAAAAGTGGGACTTGATAGGATGGTGACAATTATGGATTGTGACAGAGAAGAATAGGTGGTGAAGAGTGATTGCTCGATATGCTAATTCTCATCGTTGTTGTGAATTACATGGTGATGACATGGAGGATAGGTGACATGTGGGCCCATGTACACAAAGTCGATTCATATTGAAGAGAAAGGTGGAATTCGATCAGACTTTTGCAAATTTCTCTTTAAAAAAGCAATATATGATGTTAAGGGAATACTGGAAGATCGACAACAATGTTTTAATAGACCGCTTATCTAATGGTAGGGTTTTAAAGGCATGATAGTGAATGTAGATCGTAGGATTTTAGCATGCAAGAGAAGATCAATGACCAATATTCAAACTTGAAGCTCTACAAAGGTCTGGCCTATGTGAATAGGGGTTAGAATTGGTAACTGACATAGGAGAAGGAATTAATTGGTCAAACTACACAAGCGACCAAAGTAAATGAAGATTTGATCTTCAAGGCAGTAGCATAGATTATAAGAGTCGTCAATATCAAATTAGATTGAATGAACAATAAAATGTGTTGAATGCATAATCAAATTCTAGGGTTGATAGAGAGCTAATTTGGGAAAATTATCTATAACCAAATTAAATGTTGGGTGGCTTGATGCAAGATATGGCAATAACTAGTAAATACTATCATATCTCTTTATGATGAGTTGGACAATGGTATGTGTGGCTCGATGTACATGTAGCTTGTTGGTGATGATAACAAGTATGGAAACCCTAATAGTAAGTTGGAGTTGATCTTGACAATGGAGAGAATCTCGAGGTAGAGATAGCAGGTCAGTGGAGAATGAAGACAATTAGATATTGTTGAAGTGAGATGTTTGTAGCAAGGATACATGAATAGTGAGAGAAGTCTACAAATTTATGGTGCATATAATAGAGTGACATCTTTCTGAGTATGCTATAGAGATAGAGTAAGAGAGAGTGTGCATGCACATATAGAACAACCCACAATTGATTGTAGCATTGCTAAAGGTTGCATCTTGATGAGTATGTAATAGAGAGAGAGCAACAAAGTATATAGTGAATGCATTTGAAAAGTCCTAGATTGTAATATAGAACATGTTCCAGGTATTTTCATTTATGGTGAAGAGAGTGTACAATGTAGTAAGATAGAACAATGATTGTTCTATGTGCATTGAAGAGTACAACTTCAACAACAATAGTGTGATTTGTGGAGTGTGCAACAATTCATTGATTGTAATGGTGCATTTTTAGGTTGAGTAGAACCTAATTTCATGCATATATGAACTAGTAATCTTTCAAAGGTTGTAGCCTCATTGAACTGAGTTGTAGCTTAGACTAGGTGACTGTAGTCTCCTTGGAGTTGTAGCTCCTAAAATAGGGTGTTGTAGCATCCTTGAAGTTGTGGCTTCTAAATTAGGGAGTTGAAGCTTCCTTAGGTTGTATCCTTAAACATTGTAACAGGTATTTCTTTTGTGACACTAGATTTGAGTAATAGACTCAAACAACCTTGGTCATCGTGGTTTTTCCCATCTTGGGTTTTCCACATATATCTAGTGTTATAAGCATTTGTGTGTTGATTGTCTATTTTCATGTTTATGTTTCCATCTTTATTTTTCAATCTACACAATAAGAGTTCAGTAAGAAATCTACACAAGGTATTTGAAGTTAAGCAAGTAATCTACATAAAGCTTTTGAGAGCTGAAGTTTTGGTATCTATTGATTGACCCCCCCCCCTCAATAGATCATTGTGTTCCAACACCCTTAACTTCTCTTTCTACTATTTCTTGATTACCTAATGTATGATCTACTACTTTTTCAAAAAATATTCCTAACTTTAATAGCATTAAGGGTGACTCTTAGTCTAGGGGTTGTGTCTATTTAAAATATTGTTTCATCCTTGGAGAGGTTCTTTTGTTAATAAGTGATATTTGATTAGTCAATAGTGTCACTTTGTTATGTGTTGTTAACTTGCAAGATCTGATTTATTTTCCACCACATCTTCTCCTCATATTTTCAAAACACTTCTTCTCACCCACTCATCTAATTATTTGACATCAATTGTAATTTTTCATAGATTCAATATAGGGGTTACCATGAGTAACCAATCATTTTCTATTCTTAATTGAATGTTTTCCCAAACTAGATAGGTGATCAATGGTTAAGTTATGGGTGGCATTATAATTCTTGTAACTTATTTCTCTAAATTATTTATAGTTTTTTCCATAATCCTCAATTTCTCCTTCTTATTTGTAAGGTAGGGGGACTGACCATGTTCAAGGCCCTAGGTCATAGAGAGCCAAGAGCAGAAGGCTTCCCAAACTTACCTCAACTTAAAGGGGTGTTAGGAAATATGGGAAAAGAATGATGAGGATTATGAGGCTTTTTCAATCATTCTATAGACTTGAAACTCATAATGGGGCTAGGCAAGCCAATTTTTAGGTTCAACACTGTGCCTCAAGAAGCTCTCTACCCAAGGATGAAAGTGCAGTCCTAGGAAGACAAGACGACATGCTAGCGTCTGTATCACCAGAGGACTAAAGAGACAAGGTTAAACACAAGAAAATAGACTAACAACCAGGCCAATTACTTTCAAAGGGCCAAAATAGTGTTGTGAAGTAGGAAAAATATGAACAAATATGATAAAACACGTATATGAGAGTCAAGGTGATAAGAATGATCTCACAAAGGAACTCATTCACCAGCTAGCTCCAAGTAATGTATACACCTACACACAAGAAAGGGGGAGATTTGGTTGGGGTTGTATAGGGGCCTTCCTCATTTAGACCCCCATTTTGGTGTTTCCACCTCCATGGATAGCCAAGTTTGCAACGATGGAGAAATAGTGTGATCAAGAAGGAATGAAGTAAAGAACACTAAAATACTATAATATTGTAAATGTGCTTACTGAAACAAATAGTAGAGGAGACGAGTATAAATTTTACCACCTCCAACAAGAGTACTCAAGGCTAATGGAGGAGAAAATGAGAGGACTCAAGCCCCTACTGCAATGGTGTTGTTCCACACTTGCTCTACTAAGTTGATAGAGTGATGTAGTTGCTTCTATGGAGTGAAAAGTGTTGCTTGAATTTCTTGAGGATGCTGGATTGAATGCTTATAGGATGCAAAAGGACATGTAGAAGATGAAATGCATGTAGAAGGAGTGAATTTCAAGGAGAGAATGAAGAAAATGGCCATATTCGGGTTAGTTGGCCAAAGAGGGCATTACAAGTCAACCCCCAATGGGAAGTGTAACACCTTTGCAGGCTCTAGTCGCAAGAATATGGACATAAGAACACCATGCAGATATCTATGTACTGCATGGGTGTCTTTGATAGTTATTCCCCTATCAATACGCAAAATAGGCAACAAGTGGAATGAAGGCAACAAGCTTGTGTGGAATTTAGCCTCAAAATTTGGTTTTCTAAAATGAGGAAGGGTAAAAGGGGAATTTTTATAAGGGGTGAAAATTCCCTCCTATACATTTTTCCCCCACTTCAGTGAGAAAAATCACTAATGAGTGCTTTGGTAAAGTAGATCAAAGAAGTAGTAGAGTTAGAAATGTATACCTGAATTGTCGAGGAAGCAAACCACAATTTGCCAAGCTCGAGAGTGTAGGACAAGTGAAGGAATTCATAGCCCAATAGAACTATGAAGTTGAAGAATGAAAGCATCTTTTAGGCTTGTAGACTAGCAAGGAGGCAACCCCCAAGATCTCTCACATGGAAGAATCCTTGAGAATTAAGCACCTTGCAAGTCTATAGACCTACAAGGAAGGTATCCTCCAAGTTCTCTCACATGAAGGAAACCTAGAAAAGTTCCTTATAGACCTACAAACCTACAAGGAGGCATCCCCCCAAGATCTCTCACATGGAAGGGAAGCCTAAATTCCCCCAAAACTTTGCATTGTCCCCAATTTATCAAAAATCAAGCACAAACATGTAGGAATGATGATACAAATAGAAGAAGGTTTACGACACAAAAATCATGCCTATATCCAAGCACCAACAAGGGTGATGAGGATCATCCAGGCATACATAGCATGATCATGGGGGAAACACATCACAACACACACATATCTAATCTAAATATTAAGAAGAGGGCCTACCCTAACACTGATCAACCAAGAGGTCATCTACTTCCCACCCTAAATCATCATAGGGGGAAGAAGGATGAGCCTGCAGTGTTGTTATTTTAAGGGGAGGAGATTTTGATCCTCCTACAAAAAGTGCTAAGGAAGAGGGCCCTACAAGGTCCTCTCCACTGAGCTGTTGTGGAGCAAAGGTCAATGACTTCCCAAATATCGATGACAAGGCCAGAACTTCATCCAAAAAGTTAAATATAAACCTTATAGTATTCCCATGTTTAACTTTAATGGATGCGGTAGGTTGCACCTGAGATTCACCATTAGGCTCACCAAATGATTCAGGAGTGGTAACGAACTCAAGGGAAGCCAGGACAGGCTTCGTCACTAGGACAAAACAAGTCAACGTGGGACCACCTTGTGGAGAAGGTGGGATCCTCTTATATTCCCCATTTCTAGAGAAAATACCCTCCACCTTCTGCTTTGTTGGGGGATGTGAGCTCCCCACAGACCAGGCAAGAGGTGCAGAGGAAGAGGAAGAGGAGAAAACTATAGTAGACACCACCAAGGTGTTTGTCATATCTATAGGTTTTAGAAAAGGTGGGACATCTAGAAAAAACATCAACAAAGGAGGCTCCACCAAAGGAGCGATGAACACATACACCCCCTTAGGGTTAGTCATATTTGTACTCGTAAAGGAATTATAAAGCGATGCAGAGCTAGACTAAATGGAAGCAAAGGGGAGGAGAGAGGAGGATGATATAGGAGGCCCTAAAGTAGGGGCATTTTTCTCCTCTTCCTCCCTCTGTAAGGTGGTATGCTTAGCCAAGAGATCCTTTCACTTGAAATTACACTTGCACGCAAGGCAATTTCTATGGCTCTTTGAACTAGAGGCTAGAGGCTATAAAGGAATGTAAGGGTCTTGCTCAGCCATGGGAGTGTCCAATATAGTCATTTCTAGTGAAGGAACGAACTCTTGAATGGGAGTAGGAGGATCAAGTTGAGGAACATCAAGGGGAGTCTACTCAAACACCTCAACAACGGGCCTCTTCCTGCATGTTGCTTTGGGAGCAGGAGTGGTAGCAGGCCACAGATCAAATTCCATTCAGGAACTTTTCTTTTGGTCATACAAATAGTACCAAGGTTTGGGATACTCATTAGGGAGATCTTATATCCTGATCTTAGGCCTACACCAAGGAGGGATCATCACACTCAATAGATAAAAATTGAGTTTTTTCATCCAATACTCTTCCCAAGAAGGGGGATCAGATGAATTAACCTTAGGAAATGTGAGCTTCTCCTTTCCCTTTCGGGAAGAGGAGGCAACTAGTTGTTGTGCTATAGGAAAAAATAATTTTGGCTATCCCATTTCCCTAGTCTTGTACTTTACATAGTTCTTGTAAAGTAGGTTTGTTCTTGGAGGAAGTGGACCGACCGGGGTGGGCTAAAAATGATCTAATGAATATCCCCCATGGGATACTAGAGGCTGGTATCCAGTGTCATGCACTACATGCATGACACCTTCATGCGAGATTTTTAAACATTTGTGAATAACGGAGGAGATTCCATTCATGGAAGCTAGCCAAGGTATGCCTAACTTCATCCTAAATAGATCCAACTCCAAAATGACATTGAAAACTTTTTCAAGAACCCTAGGTCCAACTAGGACAAACAAAGTTATCGATCCATATGGTTTAAGAAAAAGACGATCATGCTTATAGATTTTTTATTTTGTTTCTTCATATTCTTTTTTATGTAATGAATTAAGCCACAATGTCTCCTTTGTAATAACATTAACTCTACTCGCAGGGTCCACTAAGACTCCTGTCACAATGTTTCCATTGAGGCGAGTAGGAATGTAAAGGGGAGAGGGCTTATTATTGAAGGGTAGATCCTTTGAAGTGAATGTCACATCTAGGGAACTAGACGTGGGTTGTGTGGTAGAGGAAACTGTGACCATGTTAACATAGGCCTTGAGTTGAGTGATAGAATTAGTGGGATAGATAATCATGTTAGCAAAATGTACGGAAATGGGTCTGTGTATATCTGTAATTCACTATTAGCTTTCATCACTGATTTATTTTTGTTCTGTTTGTTCCCATCAAGATGAATAGTACCATCCTTTATATGGTGTTGTATCTTATGATGAAGGTGCATACAACGTTCGATATCATATCCATTAACTTGATGGTACTAACAGTAGGTGCTTACATCATACCAATTAGGGTGAGGTTCCTTAAGAGGGTTAGGGTTTGGAAAAGTTACGATCTTATTTCTCAACAACATTTACAAGATGAAACAGTAAGATTCTAACAACTTTGTGAAATTTCAATTGCATTGGAAGCTATTGTCATCTATAGTGGCTACTACATTTGCAACAACTTTTCCTTTCCTAAAAATCAATATGATAGACTTTCCCTCAAAATGGGAGCATGAGGAGGATCCCCTGAATTGAGCAATCATCTGCTAATACTCTTGTAGGGTCGCACACAAATGTGCAAAATAAGGGTACTTCATAAGGGAAAACTTCTCTTGCTAAGGCCTTTGTAAGTTCCCTATGAATACCTTTTGTACATCAGAATTGGGCAAATGATATGAGACTTGTGAGAAGAGTGCTTGATATCACACTATAAAATTAGTGATATTTTCATTATCTTCTTGTTTACATCGGACAAGATCCGAGAAGGTCATCTTCGGCCTGATGTTAGCTTGAAACTATCAAAGGAATTTATTTATAAGTTGGTCAAATGAGAAAATAGAATTAGTAGGCAAGGAACAGTACCATTCAAGTGATGTGTCCTTGAGAGATTGAGCGAACATTTTTTCCATCAACACATCATGATGGAAGAAATATATACACAGGGCATAAAGGTGGACACATGTGTTTACGGGTACCCTTTTCCACCATACTTTTCATATTTAGGGATCTTCATTCCTTGAGGGAAGGGAGTGTTCAAAATTACTACTAACAACAGGCTATGTTGGAAGAAGGGTTGGAAGATAGGCTAGGCAGAGGCTTGAGAGACTCGTCAACTAGCTCTACATCTTACCCATATTCTAAAGAAGAGTATTTAGAATAGGCTCATTAGAAGATATAGGGTTAGAGGAACCTCCTCTAGAACTGCCACCAAAGCCACCACTAGAACCACTAGTGTGATGACTGCCAAAACCACTACCAGTAGGGCCTCCACTAGAGCCACCACCATGACCTCCACCGAAACCACTTCCACCAACACCACCTCCACTACCAAATCCACTGCCACTACCAAATCCTCCACCATTCATCCCACCAAAACCTCCACCACTAGAGGTGATAGGAGGGGTGAAGCTAAAGCCCAAGGGGACCTTATTTACTTTGATAGTTTTTGTTCCTTTGAAAGTAGAGGGAATGTTGATCAAGGGTACGACATCGTTCATCTACACCAAGGTAGGAGGAATCAACATTCCTAGTTGTCTTTCATGATCTTCAAAAGTGGCTCCTTGTATAATGTAAGGATTATTTGAAGGAGCACATGCTTTTTTTAGACTAGTAAGACTAGCCAGGAGTTCTATGCCTATTCGATATTTTCCAACCATATACTTTAATTCACCAATGACCCAAGTAGTCCTAGCCATCTTCAGGTTTCTTTCCAAATAATCTTCTAGGTCACCTAACCCTTTACTAGGGGCGGAGACATATTCCAAAGGAATTTTAATAGCCCCATGCTCGTCCACCCACGAAGTGTGGGAGACATAAGAGGAGTGGTGACAGGGTCTATTTCATTAGATAATCCTATCTCAACCCTTGACAAATGCTCCTATGTATCCAGACCAACAAAGAGACAAGAGAAAAGGCCTATAGAGAAACCAGTAGTGACCTTCATCCTTTCCATCAGAAGTTGTCATATACTTCTCCTCAAAATATACACATAGGTTGTGGACTAGGATGTGATGCTCATAAACCTTCACAACACTCAAGAGCACAATCATTGTAGAGTACAAGGGAGGTGTTTTCCCTAATTTTCAGAATATGACACATTTGACCTTAAAATTTGAAGTAGTTAGAGATGGAATCTTGAAAAAAGTCACTAATTATAAAATGTATTACTTGGAGTCTAGTTTCTAAATATGTAATTTATTTTAGTACCTAGATGATACAAATTAATTTTCAATAGGCATTTCTTAAAACCACTCTTTAAAAGTCACTTTTTTTACCATACCATGCATGAGTACGTCATCCATATTTTGAACTAAATAATCCTAATTTTCTAAATCCTTTTGGGAAAATATTTGTAATTCACTGAAGCACACTTTCCATATTTTTTTGTAATTTGTTATTGAATATTTTTTTTGTTAATTTTTTAATGGCCATATTTGGTCTTGAAAAATTGTCGTGTACGTCACGCATAAGATTACCTAAACTTATCATTTTTTGATTTTTTTTAAATTTAAAAGAACTATCTAAAGTACGCTTTCGTAAAATTTATTTTTTAAAAATAATGTTAATAGAAAGTTATTAAAATACCAAAAACCCTAATAATTCAAGTTTATGGACTTGTTTCATTAGAAATTAATTGGAAAATAGAAAAAAAAATCCAATTGTAAAAAATTACATAATTGGAATCTGCATTATCTCATCTATAATGGGTTTTCATTTCGTAAATTTTTTTTGCAAAAAAAGTCTTCAGACATATATCCAAAGTCACTATTTTCTTGCGACATTGTCAGGACCTTCAACTTGCAGGTGAAGCTAGGTCTAGGGCCTAGTTTTAGGTCCCCAACCCTTTTCCCAAACATGTTAACAAATAAAAAACCCGGGCTACAATTCAAATTTCACAAAACAGGATCTCATTTAGTAAATGAGATCCTATTTACTACGGGATCCCGTTTACTAAACAAGATCCCAATTTATAAAGTGGGATATCGTTTACTAAATAAGATCCTGAGTTAGTTTTTACCCTTTTTTTAATTTTTAATGTCAAACAAGTACACTTCGGGTCTACAACTTGCTCTGTACAGTTGACAGTGACATATTCCCTATTTTCTATCAACTTTTTTCTTGTAGAGGCTCTTCAACTTGGGATTTTTTTTCAATTTTGAAAGGTGGAATCATTGGGACACTATTAGAGAGAAATTTTGTTCAATTGCTACTTGTTTGAAGGAGGGGCAAAGAAGTAAGACTTTCAATTTTTTGACATTCATTTGTACATAAAAAAAATTAATCATGGGATCACAATGTCAAAATAAAATGAAAGATAGGAAGGTATTGACCCTTCAAGAAATTGAAGCAAAGAGAGGAGGAAAAAAGACAAAGAGAGAGAAATGAGGATTTGATCAATGAATGATGTTGAAGCATTGAACTCTACAACTATTGAAGATAAAAACATTGAGGATACCATGGATGTAGACACTACAAATATGCAAGAGGTGAATGTGGAAGCTAATACGATTATACATGTTGGAAGAATGAAGAAGAAGTCCTCTGGTGTGTTGTCATTTATGCCAATAGTGGTTTGTGACAAAAAAATACATCTGTTAAATAGTGATTTATGTACTCTAATCTGATAATCTAGTCTGAAATTATTCATATCATAAGATCAACCTATGCAGTTTTAATATGTTAATCAAGACCATTAATTGCAACTATGGACAAGCTTTCAACAATTTTAGCTGAATAGGCTAAGAGATTTAAATGACAAAAGTTTAGCTTACAGTTTTTGATATGGATCTTCTTTAGTTCGACTTAGACTAGTGGTGTATGCTTTGTGGATGTTTAAAGATCTCTTCATTAGGTCCAGATTGACCTAATTTATGTCTTAAAAAAAAATTTAGCACAAAAGAAGTTTTTATTTTGAGCTGACAAGATATTTTAAATTGAGTATGTTTACATCTAATTATGCTAAACTAATTGATGTATGTTGATATAAGTTGGTATATATATATGTATGAAATAGTTTTGTATTAAAAGAGAGAGATAGAGACTAATATGTATGCATGATATGTGACAATGTGATATTGTGTGAAGTTGTTGGTAGTTGTATACTTGCAGACTGGTGCATGATTTTGTTTTCCAGAGCTTAATTGGAACTGGACTCTACACATAAAACATGTATTTCATTAGTTCATCCTTTTGGCAATGAGCCACACTCTTTTGCAATCATTTCAAGCTGTTATCCTTTCAAGGAAAATGTGTCCTGGTAGTGTGCCTTGTAATATCTTATGACCAGTTATAATATATTGTGAGCTAATCCTCAGCATGGTTTTTCCCATTTTGGGTTTTCCACATAAAAAATCTTGGTGTTCATGTGTCATGTGGTGTTATGATTTCTTTTGTGTTTTTGTTATTGTTGTAGCTAGATATGTTTTAATTATTGAATGGTTAGCAGTTAAATGGTTTAGTAGAATACTATTTCACCCCTCCCCTCTCAGTATTTTGGGTGTTCAACAATTGGTATCAAAGCTCGGTTCCTTTGGAAAAGCTTAATAGCTTAAGGAAGATCTTCAAGTTTGAACACATGACTAACAAAAAGTATCCTATTCCTTTGGAAGAGATCTCTGCAACTAAAGAATTCCATGTTGCTCTTGATGATCTAGAAAAAATTGAAAATGAGAAAGAAACTTTGAGGGAAAACTTAAAAGAAGTAAATGACTGCATCAGGAAAATGAGAACATATTAAGAAATTCAAAGAAATGCATAGAGAAGTGACCAGTTGAAGAAAGGAAATGAGGAAATCATCAGACTAAAGGTAAAAGTTGAAGAAAAGAAAATAATTGAAGATTGTCATAAAGCTAATATCCAAAGAAATATTGATGAATGTACAAAGCTTGAACAAGAAGTGTTAACCCTAAGGTCTAACTTGGAAAACAAAAAAGCTCATGAAGATAAATTCAAAGCAAGTACTACAATGATTGATGAGTTAATTGATTTTTAGAAACCTTCAAAGGAAAAGGGTGTTTTGGGACTTGAAGAAGGACAAAGCTCAAAGGAAAATTTGACTCCTAACAAGGTTGAAAATCAAAAGAAGACTCAAGGCAATGGTAGACAGATCAAGAATCAAAGAGGCAATACTAGAAGGATTCCTATTTGTGTTGCCAAAAAATGTATAGTTGGACATTTTTATGTTTTGGCTTGATTTTGCCTAGATTTAATGTCGTAATGTGGTTAATACATTCACATTAGGTATTGGGTTCTTGTGAATCATTAATAATTCTAGGATATCTTGCAAAAGTGTTGTGAAGTGTTGTAACCCACTTTCACACTTTTTAAGGACCCTTTCATTATAATTCATCTAAATATCCCCTTTTTATCACTTTCCAAGTCTTATTTCAAAGTGTTGTAAAGAGTTGTAACAAACTCTCATGATTTTCTAGACTTTTCATCACTAATTCAACCCTTTCTTATGTTTAAATGACCCCTTAATGCACTTTATGTCCCTACTTGAGTGTATTTCAGATATTATTCCCGTTAAGCAGAATTTAACGCTCTTTAATCCCTAACACCCACTTATTTGCTTAAGTGGGACTAAGTCACCAATAGGGGTGACTTGGTCCTCTTTGGCACAAAAATCAAAATTATTTTAAATTTTTGGTGGGATTTTTCTCTCTTACCCTTGAGGTTGGCCTGTGATGTGTTATTTTTGGGAAATATTGGAAAATCAAGTATAAATAAAGGGTTTTTCTCTCATTTTATTCCCCATTCATTCAAGTACTCATCCAAGAATTCTAGTGTCAAAAGCATTCAAGCATTCAAGCATCTTAGGAAATTATTAGGCATCTTGAGGTAGCCATTAGCATATCTTCAAACTTCAACATCAATGGTTTGGTGAGTTTATGACATTGCATGTTATTTTTCATCATTCCCTTTCTATTTCATTTCATTTCTAAGGGTTTGATTAAAAAATGGGGGTTTGATTACCAAATTGAGGTTTGATTACCAAACTATGGTTTTACCAAGGCAAACCCCTATACTCTAACCCTTAACCATTTTCCCCCTCTTTGCATGTGTGTAATGTAATCCCCCATGATGTGTTGTTTGATGTTCTCTCTCTTTCTTTGTGAAATTCCTCTATTTGTATCTTCATTATTCTATATGTTGTATATTGCTTTTGATTTTCTATTTTTTTCTTTTTCACTTTTTTTTTTGTGTTTTCCTTTTGGGGATGACACAAAACATTGAGATGCCCTATATCTCTTCCATGTTGACCCAAAAGGTCTCTCTATTTTCTTTTCCACTTTTATTTTATGTTTTCCTTTTGGGGATGACGCAAAGAATTAAGATGCCCTATGTCCCTTCCATGTTGACCCAAAAGGTCTTTCTAGTTTCTTTTTCACTTTTTTTTTGTGTTTTCCTTTTGGGGATGACATAAGGTATTGAGACCGAAATGTCTCCTTCATGTTGACCCAAAAGGTCTTTCTATTTTATTTTTTCTTTTGTTTTTTGTTTTATTTTTGGGGATGAGACAAAGCATTGAGATACCCTATGTCTCTTCCATGTTTACCCAAAAGGTCTCTCTATTTTCTTTTTCTTTTCTTTTTTTTGTTTTCCTTTTGGGGATGACACAAAGCATTGAGATGCCCTATGTCTCTTCCATATTGACCCAAAAGGTCTCTCTATTTTCCTTTTCACTTTTTTTTGTGTTTTTCTTTTGGGGATGATAAAAAGAATTGAGATGCCCTATGTCTCTTCCATGTTGACCCAAAAGGTCTTTCTATTTTATTTTTCACATTTGTTTTGTATTTTCCTTTTGGGGATGATGCAAGGCATTGAAACTAAAATGTATCCTTCATGTTGACCCAAAAGGCTTTCTTTTTCATTTCACCTTTTGCTTTTCTCTTTAACCTTTTGTTTTGTGTTTTCCTTTTGGGGATGATGCAAAGTGTTGAGACACCCTTTGTCTCTTCCATGTTGACCCAAAAGGATTCTTTTTATTTATTTTTCACTCTCTTTGTGTCATTCTTCCAGTTCTATGTATTTGGGGAATGATGATAGTTCTGAGCTCTTTCATAAAACATTGTAGCAACAAACATACTAACCCCAAATCCATAGATCCCTTATGTGTTTGGTATTTTCCTTTTTTGGGGAAACCTCTCTTTCTTTTGTTACTTTTTATCTCGCATGATGTAGCCTTACTTGAAAACATGTGACTTGGCATAGGGGCTTTCCAAGTTGGCTCTCATGTCTTATTTCTTTTTGCATTCTTCATTTTCTACTTTAAAGTAATTGCTCACAAAATCATGTGTAGCAATTCCTTTAAAGTGGGGGCATACATTGGCATCATTCATTTTTCATTTTTCATTTTTCTTGGTTCTTAGTGCATCCTTGTTACTTCATATGATGCGTTTGTCACTTTTTGGATGGTATTGGGTATGATTTCCTTCATGAGTATAATCTATCTTAGCATGTTACATTCCTCTTAGTGGCCTAATGTGATGAACCACATTCCCTAAGTTGTGAATCTTCTATTCTTTGTTTGGTCCTCTCTTGGAGACATTAGACACAATGTTCCCTAAGTTATAGACCTCACATGAACTAAGCAAGACTACTTTGAACATTCTTTGTATTTTGCATGACCACCTTACATAACATAGCTTGCATGCCTGTGGTGCCATTGCATTTTATCATGAGTTCTAAGCATACAAAGTTTTGCTTGTCTCATGAAGCACGAAATGACATTTTCCTTTATGGTTCCTTATTAAAGTTATCAGGAGGTATAACTTTGGTATGGTTGAGGGGTAAGCCCATTTTGAGGCATGACTTTCCCCATAGTCACCTGCATTTTTATGAGTGTATACCAGCAGTGAGTGTATGTTTCTCACCTTTTAGGCCTTCTCACCTGACAAACTACCATGATTTCCATTTCCCTAGAGTGAGTATGCATTTTCTTTTTCCGACAAATAGCCTAGATCTAATCCACAACATGTTGGATAAATGATCAAAGCTTGATCCAACCTTTATCTCTTTTTCTTTCTCCTTCTTCATTTACATCATTCTCATGTGTTCCTTTATGTTTTTGATTGGTTTTCCATGGGATCTTCATCTTAGGGGCTTGATCATCCCTCTTGATTATTGTTGTCTCATCCTACCAACATAAGTTCATTTGAATCCCTCTTGATATGCATGTTGGGATACTTGGTATGAGTTTGAAGAAATTTCATCCACTCACTAAAGTGGGGGCTTAATGTGCCACCAAAAAAATGTATAGTTGTATATTTTTATTTTTTGGCTTGATTTTTACTAGATTTAATGTTGTAGTGTGGCCAATACATTCACATTAGGTCTTAGGTCCTTATGAATCATTAATAATTCTAGGATGTCTTATAAAAGTGTTGTGAAGTGTTATAACCCACTTTCACACTTTTCTATGACCCTTTCATTATAATTCACCTAAATATCCCATTTTTATCACTTACCAAGTCTTATTTAAAAGTGTTGTAAAGATTTGTAACAAACTCTTACACTTTTCTAGACTTGTCATCACTAATTCAACCCTTCTTATGTTTAAATGACCCCTTAATTCACTTTTCAACCCTATTTGAGTGTATTTCGAAGATTATTCTCGTTAAGTAGAATTTAATGCTCTTTAATACCTAAAACCCACTTAATTTGCTTAAGTGGGACTAATTTTCCAATAGGGGTAACTTAGTCCTATTTGGCTGGTGATCTCACAAAGTTGGTTTACAATTTATGGGAGATCCTAATTTTTGCTGAAATCACATATTTTTAGAAAATATAATGATTTAAGCCTTGAAAAGTTCCATTTAAAAGATTCCAATTGAATAGGGTTTGATCGAACCACCTTAGATCAAACACCCTTGGATATAACCCGGCTAGTTTTAAACCACACCTATAACAGAGTCTCCTTTACACCTATCAAAATGTTGATAAAAAGCCACTTTTGATTTATCTTTTGGGGGATTAAATGAATTTATTTAAAATTTATTTTTTGTATGTAGTCCTTATTACAAGCTTCCAAAAAAGTATAATTTTACATAAATTTAATTTTATTATTATATTTATTTTTTATTTCTTCTATATGTAGGTTTTTCACCAAAAATCAAGCTCTATGTTCTACACGTGGAAAAGTAGGGGATTATAAAAAAAATTTGAAAAATATGAGTGCACCAGATATTGAAGTACTTGATCCAACAAAATAAAATAAAATTGAATTTTGATACATACAAAAAAATTATGCATTATACAGTCTGCCTATATTTGAATTGTAATTAGTTTAACTTTGAAACTTGATTAAGGAAAAAATATTCAATAAAACACTATGAAAACATTTGGAAGCACTAGATATCATAGTTACAAATCTAAATTTGAAAAAAGTAGAATTTTATCCTTCATGGAAAAAAAGTATGCGTTATATGGTAAGCATCACTCATTAAAAATGTTGTTTATTGAAAAAAACTAGTTTTCAAAGGAGATGGAAAAAGAAGTGCAATCTAATTCCAAAAATTTTGAAAAAAAATATATTTAGAATCTATAAACAAAATGTCACAATACACTAGTTTGCATCATGTTCAAATTCCTCACAGTTTAGCTGGTATAGGTGCCTGAAAGTGAAGATTTAGTTAGAAAAAATTATTTCAATGGAAAGTTTGGCCAAAATTTGTAAAATAGTATTGTGGGATCACCCTAGCACTAGCACAAAAATAAAAATTATTTTAAATTTCTGGCAGAATTTTTCTCTCTTGCCCTTGAGATCAGCCTGTAATGTGTTATTTTTAGGAAATATTGGAAAATCAAGTATAAATAAAGGGTTTTTCTCTCATTTTATCCCCCATTCTTTCAAGTATTCATCCAAGCATTCTACCATCAAAAGCATTCAAGAATTTAAGCATCTTAGGCAATTATCAAGCATCTTGAGGTGACCATTAGCATATCTTCAAACTTCAACATCAAGGGTTTGGTGAGTTAATGAAATTGGATGCTATTTTTTCATCATTCTCTTTCTATTCCATTTCATTTCTAAGGGTTTGATTACCAAACTGGGGTTTGGCCAAGGCAAAAACCTATACTTTAACCCTTAACCATTTTCCCCCTCTTTCAATGTGTGTTTTACATGAATTTATGTAGATATTTCAAAGAGAAAGGTGATAAAAGGTGGTCAACAACTCATCAAATTCATTCAAGTCAACAAAACCCTAATTGAAACTAGGAGATCTCTTTCAACTTGATTTCTACAAAATTTGAACCAAACACTTGTTAAGGAGTGAAGTGCAGATTGATAGCTACAGATTCTTGTCCCAAATTTTCCAAGATTCCCAAGTGGACTAAGTCACCATCTTTGGTAGATTAGTCCCACTGCTAGGCATAAAAAGTGATTTTTGTATTTCTAGATACCCTTTTGGCAAAAACCTATTCCAACAGAATCTCCCTGAAATAGTTTTAAGTTGCCCAACTGGGCGTAAGTGTCCCTATCAACTTTGTAGGATTCTAGAGCCTTTCCACATCACATTTCAACTTCTAGGTGCACCTCTCCATTTCTGTTATTTATTTGCATTCTTAGGTTATTTATGCATATCATAATGTGTTTTCAAACAGCTTGCATTTCTTAGGTTTCTTATTAATAAATAATCTTTTTTTAAATTTATTGTATTTATACATATTTCAAGCCTTTAGCATTAGTCTTGAGTGTATCCCTAAATTTTTTGTGGGTTACCTTTCTCCTTTTAGGTGAAAATCCCTAAAAGTGCAAGAGTGTTTACCTACAAAATTTTGGTGACACACTATCAGACAATTTAATCCTCAAAGGTACCCATCTTTCAATGGTATTTTTTTTTCATGCAATAAATTTGGTCATAAAGTAACATAATGTAGAAGTAGAATGAATCAAAATGTTGGATTATTTTCTAGACAATGTTTTGCTTGCAATAAATTTGGACATAGAGCTATTGAGTGTAGAAGTCAGATAATTATGATGAATAGATTCAATGCTCATAGAATGATTCAATATTTTATAGGATATAGATACACATGTAATGTATTTGGACATAAAGCTAACTAGTTCAGATCAAGGTTAAATACAAATCAATCTAGTCAAAAAAAAAATTGTGCTACACTTGCAATAAATTGGGACATATTTCAAGATTTTGTACAAGCAACAATGGGAAGAATTCTAATTTAGAAAAAAGGAATAAACTTGTGAATAAAGTGGATCCTACTAAAGTCAAAAAGGAAATGGAGGAGATTTGGAAGAAAAAAAGAACTTGAGAATAAGGATGAATCAAATGCATTTGTACCTGCATCTAGTGCAAATATTTCTTCCAAAAACTAAACTGAGTGTTGGATTTAGGTTGATCATTTATAGAGAAAGCTTCTAAACCCCTGATATAATAGGTGTCAAGCAATGGCACAAAGATATGTGATGTGAGATATCATTTTGAAAGTATTGAACAAGATTCTAATAGAAAATGTGCAAATTTGGAGATTTACAGAACATTTTAGGGTTTACAGTATTATTCATAAGGTGTTTATCAGCTTTTTAAAGGTGGAATGCATTAAATGCAAAATTAGGAAAAATTGATAAGGAATAAACTAAAAATTCAAGTTGAGTTAAATCACTTTTATATATTTGGAAGAAAGTAGAGTGATCTTAAGCGATTTTAAGGTGATTCAAAGTATTTGGTATCAAACCCTAGTTTCCATCGAAGCTTGAAAAAGGTATTTATAGCTATTTGTTCTTTGTGAGATTTAATTAGAAGAAATTTCCATAAACATAAACAAGGAAATTGAAGGAAAAATGGTCAATCCAACCATGGTTGAAGTTTCTGAGATACCCCGACTAAAATTTAGAAGATTTTCATGGAAGGTTTACAAAATGGACCCCATGGGTGCATTTTTACAAATATCAAGTAGTGTCCTGCCCATTGAGGATACCAAACCTATATTCATGGGAAATTAGAGGAATTTGACCATCAAGTTCCTCACAAAAATATGGGAGAAGGAGCTAGTTGGAGAAAATTTCTTGGTGAAGCCAAAATACAAAAATATTGTATGAAAAAACCTAGATGTATGGAATTGGTTCCTTGATTTTTGTAGTGAAATAGATGCAAAATTTGTAAGGATGGCACTTAGTAGAGTACATGAAAAATTTGTGTGGAAAAGTGTATTTGGAGTAATTATCAAGGAAGTGATTAAAGTAGTAACTTGTATCTATGACACTAGACATGTACCAATACTCAAAGCCATGAAGAATGATGTGGTCATGAAACTAACTAGTGCCACATATGATGAAAGAGCACTAACAACTAAACCCATTATAAACCCTACTTTCACGCATGTTGCAGTCATGAATGGTCAAGAAATATACTTTACCAACAAAGGCAATTCAATGTCTACAACTGCAATTTATGTTGCATATGACATGGTGGTTAATGGAATGGACTATGATTTCTGTGAGTTTCTTTGAAAACTTATGGATAACTTAACCCAAATCATGACAAAGAAATATCCATTCAAGTTTGTTACATTAGTAGTTTGTTTACTATTTTATTTTTTGAGGGAGCTACCTAGAAAGAAGAACATTATATGGGATCACAATAGATCGGTGGCACATCAAATATTTGAACATTTGCATAGCTTGGAGACTTCAAAGCACAGAATGATGCTTTAACTTCATTCTTTGCAGTTTTCCAGAACATGTATGAAAGAGAGAGTTCCAAGGAGTTTAGTAGAGAAATATGCAAAGGAGATAACCTCTCTTGTGTCCACTGATGAGTGTATTATAGAAGTATTAGAGCCTAGAACTCTATGAATACAACCTCTAGGATATGAGATTTATGAGCAAATACTAAGAATTTCATTGAAATGCTATTGAGTAGTCCTAAATATCCCACTCTACCCCATCATGGTACATATAAAGAGAAGTCTACTGAACTCAATTTGGAAAGCTCAGCACCTCAAAGAGAAAAAAGGGTAAATAAGAATGTTGAGGCACACTTTCAAATGCATTCACTTTCTAAGGAAGATGTTGAAAGGCTGAAGGAACTTGCTGATGAAAAGAGGGACAAATCAGTTGAAATGCCCTCTGGTCCTAGAATATCTAGAAGAGCATCTTCTACCACTACCTTTACATTACCTAAAACATACAGTACAATAGCAACAATAAAAGAAAAGAAGGTAGAGCATAGTACCCCTATAGTAGTTGATGTAATTACTTCCTCTAGACCAAGCACTAGAGCTTCTAAGAAGAGAAATGTACCCCCTATTACACCATTTTTCACCCTTGGTAGAAGAATAAATCAAAAGGGAAATAGGAAAAGGAACATAAGCGATGGTATACAAGAAGAAATTGATCTTAGCTTGCAAGAAGAAAAATATTTGAAAAGGAATAGAAGTAGTACTTCCACTAGTAATGAAGAAGCAAAAACCAAAGACAAGGTTGATATCTCATCTAATGAAGAGACAAAAGATGAATTGGAAGCTTTCAAAATTCATGTGCGTGAGAAGAAGAGAGAAGAAGGTACATCAAAACCTATGGAGTATATGCATTCATTCTCCTCTGGTAAGTGATCATCCACCTCTAAATATAGAATCCTTAGTGAATAATATGATAGAGCATGAGGATATTTTATCTATTGCTAAGTTGTTTGATGAAGTTAATGAAGAAAATAAGGAAACATTTGTAGATTCTTTCATTCAATATATGATTATTTTTAATGAGATCATGGAAACTATAAGGAAAAAGGTGACTAACAATGTATGGGAAGCTTTACTACAAAGAAGGCATGAAGTTGTAACTGTTGATGACAAAATAAAACTAATGCCTGAACACATATGGATCCTCCTTATTTGAACAAGATGCTACTACCATATTAAATGAATTCTCTAAGTTCTTAATGTTTAAATAAAGATTCATTGTTCTAATGTCTAAAGAGAGATTCAATACTGAAATATTGAGGCAAGAGACTCTTGATATAGTTAAGGAAATTATGGAAAATAATTATGGAATGAGAACCAATTATTCATCTCATACAACTCAAGAAAAAGAG
Source organism: Sequoia sempervirens (assembly GCA_007258455.2). Lineage (NCBI taxonomy): Eukaryota > Viridiplantae > Streptophyta > Pinopsida > Cupressales > Cupressaceae > Sequoia > Sequoia sempervirens. The sequence goes on along the minus strand of VDFB02168118.1, from coordinate 127,524,545 downwards.
CTTGCTAATTATATAAGTAAAGGATCATTTTGTTTTGGAAAATATTGGTGAAACAAATGTTGTTTCAGAGACATTTGCTCATTTGAATGTGTAGACATGTCAAATTAGCATTATGCATATGCATCTGCTCACTCATAAATAAAATTCACATTGATCCATTCAATAGGAAAATCAGGTTCATCATCCATTTAAATTAAATAAATTAACTTTATTTGATTTAAGCCTACCATTACCTCATTTAAATACATCAAACCTAACATTTCATTAATCCGCCTTTATCTTGCATCATCCCTTTTGATTTAAATAAATCAAATATTTGAGTCAAATTGGTCAAACATCATAATCATCATTAAACTAATCTAACCATGATTAAATGTTAATCCTAACCACTTACATTATCTAGATATTGCCACTTGCACCAATAAATCAATTTAAATCAACATTTTCACTCAACATGGCATCCATGAGGAATATTCCATCAGGTTTGAATTCAAAAGGCAAGTTGAAATGTACATCCAACAAGTCATTTATGAGCTCTTACATGGCTCTTACATATCCCCTTCGAAAGGTCAAATTCAACATTCATTGTACAAATTTGAATTTGAAACTCCCTCTCTTGGGCACATTTCCCAAATCTTGCACATCCTCAAGCCTATCACAACTTGACAAGTGGCCTCTTCCTATTGGCTTGATCTTTGTCCCACATTTATCCATTTGGCCAATCTCTCATCAAGAAAATCTATAAATAAAGGGGTTAATCTCCACAATTTCATCCTCAAATCATATGCAAAGTCACTCTCCTTGACAACTAATTTTTCCCACCTTATCATCATCTTCATAGCATTTTATCATCTAGCTTATCTATCAAGGATTGGGAAAGGGCTATTTTCTACAATAGCACCAATCCACTATGAGATGAAGTTGATTCATGTTGTTTGTATGCTTATTTAGTTTCTCTTGTTGTTTTAATATCCTATTTAGTATATCTCACATGTTTCATTATTTCATAGGGATGTTGATTATTAGCTTGGTTTTGAAATACTAACCAAATGCAGATTTTAACATCCACAAAATGGCTCTAGAAGGATGGCCTCAAAAGTGAGTAAATGATGTGTCTTTACTTCCTCTAAATATTCACTTTAGTTGTTATAGGTAGTCTAAATATGTTATTATGTGCTTATGTTCTCTTAACATAGTTTACTCTTTAGCTTTTCTTGCTGTAGAATTTTGTTATAGAGAGAAAACTACATTTAAAATTAGGGAAGCCAACTCATAATAGATCCTCTGCACATTGGGGTCATATGGAATATGTGTCTTTTTTAGTATTGCTGTACATTGTTCTAATCACGTCATTTGTCTTCTTTGAAACCTTTTTTTTTTTTTTTGAAGTCACAAACTATTCCCTGACTTCTAGACATGTACGTTGGAGATCAGATTTTGTGCCAAATGAAATCTTCAAAGAATATCCCTACCTGATATAGTTTATGACTCTTTCTTTCTATTTGGATGCTTTGATATTGGTTGTACATTGTTATATTGAGAATACATTTTCTGTGAAAGCTAGGTGAACAATCAGTACTTTGAGGGAGAGAAAACATATATTCTGATGAGGATGCAGTTGGTAGACTTTCTAGGTGTCAAAAGAAAATCTTTAACTTAGTGACTATGATATCAATTACTGGGATATACCAAAAATTGAGAAAATTTCACACCTGCTATAAATGTTGAGTTTCTATCACAGCTAATTCTTTGTATCTCTATACTAACCATTTATTGTCAGATCATGATGATTCGGTACTTGCTGTAATAGTAGATCGGTGAGATATCAATTTGGATTTGGATTAAATTCTCTTTGTGGTTTCGAAGTATATATGACTGTTTGAGAAGATTTTGTTGGCTATGTTTCCGTATTTTGAATGCATATTTAGAGACAGATATCTTGACAATGATATTGTTTGATTGTGTTTCAAATACACTTTGATATTGGCTAAGTTTAGCTCTTTTTTCTGAAAGTATCAAGTGGAGGGACGGATCTATCAGTTTTATTTGTCTCTATACCTTTTTTTCTTGCGTAGAGGATCACTCATTTTTTAACATTATCTTTGTTGCTTTACATCTTCCATATAATTTCTTTATTCCTCTTCTATCGGTGCAATCATGTCTTCCACAAACTCTCTTTTCAAGAAAAATTTATGTCGCTCTCATCATAATTTCTCTTCCGTCGGTGCAGACACAAAGGAATTTTATCCTAGTGGTAAGACGGCTATTTATGTAGTCCATTCAGGTCGAGCTGGGTTTGAGTAGAGCTGAAGAATAACAATAAGTTGAAGTCACTACAAATACTTCAATATCACTCCTTCCTAATGCAACATGCAAAACCAATCTCCCAATGCGACCAAATCCGTTGATTGCAATCTTAGTCTTCTCCTTTCTGGAGTATTGTTGAACCTTGGGAGGCATTTCTGTAGTAGTAGCTCTAATTGGTTGCAATGGTCTAGCTCTCTGGCATTGTAAGCGTGAACTCTACCCAAACTACACTGCAGATCCAAAGAAGTCACTTCCCCTAGACATTTCAACGCTTTCATTTTGGCAAACTCCCTTTGAATATTTTTCCCTATGTGCTAGACAAAGTTCCACCTAGTTCAGTGGATGTAATTCTATCATACTGTCATTATAGCATTAATGACTCTACTCTGGAGGATTTGATACCTTACTTGAAGAGAAAGCGTGTTGGATTTATCAGTGCTTCTCCTCTTTCAATGGTCCTCCCCTTAAGCAAAGGCGAATTAAATGTCAACTTGCCTAGCATTTAAGATAGACACCACAATCACCATCTGGTACGCGTGTTTTCTTCAAAGTTGTTGAATTCTTTTCAAAATCCATTTTGTGGGTACATGAATGAATCTATTGGCCGAGTAAATTACTCCTATGCATTAAATGTGAAAGAAACTTTACATGATCTAGTTGTACACTAGCTAGCGATCAAGTCTTTATGATGAGCTTAGAAAACTGATTTGAGAATTTGAACTAATCTATTTTTATGACATTTTAGCTGATAGTTTGGCGCAAGGATCTTCATGCATAAAAGTATAGATTACTATTTATAGGAATTGGCATGTCACAAATATAAACTTCTTTGGTAAAATTTTGATATTAAATACCTTTTTATTTTCTTTACAACTGTAACCTTTGCTTTTTCCAAATATGCACATTTTTTATGGGTGCAGATTTAAGAATGGTCAAAGTCATGTTTCTGCCAAAAGACACGCTATTCTTTCAATAAAGGGCTGCAAATTTGTAAAAGCTAAACTTCACTATTGGACATATGCTTTATAACAAAATATGTTGTTTAAACATTTGAAGATATACTCAATAGTTGTGAAGATGCTTTGGGATAGATATTGAAAAATTAATCTATCAAGTTTCATCATTAGGTTCATGTTGAAATTGCTAGGATATGAACTTGTGATGATGCTTTTTTTATATAGTTAACAAAATTTATAGACTTGCAAAATTTTGTTATATCATTTTGATTAGTTTGAAGTAGTTAACGTTTGGTTGAGATAATGCTTTGAAAGATTTTTTCTTTTTAAAGTTGATTCAATTTATTAACTTTGTATTATGAATCATTTTTCATCATTAATGACCATAGTTAAAATCTGAAATTTATGATGATGCTTTTAAAGGACTTATTCTTTGTGATTGTTTCATTAGCTCAATACCTTTAGTGATGTGGATCATGATAAGAAAAAGAATGAATCTAGAAGATGTGATATCTTTTTAATAAAATCCATATCAAAGCATGATCCACTTCTAAGCCATCCATTTATCATCCAAATTTTTGTTCTTTCATTTAAGATCATGCCATTGTGTGGATATTTTGACCTACTTGACTTGAAATCCAATAGTTTGATCCTCACATAAGTGTATTTTGTTTGATAGGTACAAACGAAGGAAAAGCGAGGTACAAACAAAGGAAAGAAAAGAAGGCTAACGAAGGAAAATGAAAGGAGGAGGAATGAGGTGGATATTTTGAAAAATAAAAGTGTTTTTAAAATGCTTTAAGTGTTTGGTTAACACTTCTTCATGAAATTGCTATCTTTTGTTTTTAGGACACTAATTTTCGTTTAGGTTTAAAAAAACACTTTGGTTTTTTGCAAAGGCTAAAACGAACTTTAGGATCACAACTTACTAGATTTTGTTTGGGATTAAAAAATTGAACAAGGCAATTTCTCACACTTCATTTGGTGCTCTAAAAAATGAATCAAATCATTTTTTTGAAGGATAAAATGAATGTGTGCCTTTATTGTTTTTTAATTATTTACACAAAGTAATATCATCAAAAGACATATGTGCTTCTCTTGTGCCTCACAGTGATATTGAGAATCAAAAGAATTTTGGTGACATTAAGTTGCATAAATAATTGCCCATACACACTTCGATTTGGGTTTAAAATTGAACAACATCTTGTGCAAGTGTGAGTAAACTTATTGCATGTGTTCTCCCTTTGTTTCTAAACGAAGGTTGATCAAACTATGAATAAGTTTGCTCACTTTTGTCTATCTTAGAGGGTCTACCTTGCGAAAAAAGTACTCACCCAAGGGAATGACTCAACCGGTAACACTCTAAAGCCAAGATTATTTCTAGCTGAGATATAAATGTGGGTATTGGAAGAAATGCAAGTATCATGCCGTTGATTCTGACGAGATGGATCCGAAAGGGGACTCTTGCCGTATGGGTCAATCTCCACAAATGGAAAGTTTGAACTAGAACCCTTGTTTTGTAGTGACCAATTGATCCATTGAGCGAGTTTATCAAAGTGGTGCATTGGAACTTAGATTCCAAGAAGTTACTTGCCATGTCCGATCTTGGTTGAAGTATAGAGTTTAAGACTTCATTCTTAACATACCTTTATACTCTTTCCTTGGTTGCATGTAAAATCATCTCTTCTATGAAGGGCATGAGGCAAGCCCACTAAGAAAAACGTACCAATTGAGCTAGGGAGTCATATTGCTTGTGGTTTGAAAACATAGTGCTTTAATCAAAAACATTGGGAAACCAACATTAAATGAATCATCAAAATTGCAAACCCTTTAGGAGAGGAAAATATCTTTGAAAAAATTCACATGTTATTGCTTGCCCTTGGGATTTGTATCCTTAGAGGCTTCTCAACATTTGGATTTCATCACAATTTGCTTCTACTAAAGTCAACTTTAGGCAACCTTTGCCTTGATTTCTTCGATTTTGGCATAATGCACTTTGTGGGATGAAAGGGAATGAGGACATTGGACATTCAGTTGAAAACATAATCAAGAGTGTGTTTGTGGTAAAAATAATTCATTAAGCAAAGATTGAATCAATCAGACCCCACACATGTGCTTGGCATTTTTGGTCATATGGTTTTCATGCAAACATTGGTCTTTTGGTTTTGAATTACTCTTAGAGAAAAACATGTTCTTCACTATCTTGACCCAGTAAACAAGTCCTTCCAAGGTTCATTTAGGATCAAATCAAACACTTCATCCATCCAAAAATTTATCAAAACCCATCCCACCAAACAACTTTAGATCTTTGGAAACATCATTCTAGACTTGGGTAAATCATCCTTAAATCAAAATCATTTCTTTAGTTAGGTGTGTGGGAATGCATCCTTTCACATACATTTAATTAAATCAGCAAATCCTTTGAACAAATTGCATCCAACATCCTAGGGTTTACAAGTTCATCATCTAAATAAACCAGTCAAAAGCAAACCCTAAGTCTAGCATTGATCCAAGGTCCCTAAACGTTCATCACCCATATCATTCACCCCTTTTCATCCTTCATCTCATCATTAAGTCCTAAGAACCTTAGAGGTCACTTTTTCAACAAGGTTAAAACACAAGGAGAACATGGAATACAAACTTGATCCATACATCATGAGTAATCCAAATCAATTAAACTTTCAAAGCCTTACAACATCGATTGATTATCAAAATTCACACTTATACAATCCATAGATGGGATCATTACCTTCTACAAATATCAATGGAACAACATTTGTGAGTATGCCCAAATCAAAGATTGGAACACATATCATGATGGTAAATCTAAATCCAAATCTACAATTCTATCAACCGAACAATAAAAACATGAGCCTCAAAATGAACAACATCATCCCACCAAATCCCTACAAGCCAAATGAGAATGTACCAAGCACAAGTTTTCAAAACATGAATCTGGAAAACTTTGGGATGGATACATTTGCAAATCTTACGAATATTCCAAACTTGAACAATGGTCAATTTCAACCTATCATGCCAAATCTAAGTGTCATCCCAAATCAGAACATTGTTCAAAATCAAACACAAGTACACACTCCAAATCTTCTTAAACACAAGCCAAATCAACTATATCAACGGAGTCAAGATAGAAATCAGGAACAAATTTGGTGAGATAAAATTGTTGCACTTACCAAAATAGTTGAGTCATTGTGCCAAGGGACATCTCCACCACCATTTCCCATCTTGACATCATTCTTTGGTTTAGGGCTTCCCCCTTTACCTAGCACCAATCACTCCATCCAAATCAATCCACCTAACATCAATCAATCCATCACATCAAATCCTTTGAATATACCCTTGACATCGCACCAACAGATAGTATTCAATCAAGTAACAATGTTGATCCCAACAAATCAAAAGATGGTGTCCCAAAGACCTATCATCTTAGCCATTCCAACCATCCCTATCACTTCAATCATTCCAACAACCCCTATCATTCCCATCACATCTCAAACCCTCATGATCACTCCAAATGTATCTCAACCACTTTTCACTACATCCAACACGATCCAAAATACACCACCACTACCACCAAAACCAAGTGCAATAAGTCAATATTGTAACATCACACTAAAAGCACATCAAGCCTACCAGCAAACAGTTCAACAATATAAGGTGGCTCCACAAGCTACCCAAGCCTCCCAAGCTACCCAACAAATACAAACACAAAAAATGATAACTGTTCAGAACAAGGATCAAGATCAATCCATCATTGAGCACCTTGAAGCTAATTCTACTTCATCCAATGATCAAATCAACATATGTCAACAGTCACTTTTCAATCACAATCAAAATCCACCAACAATACCCAACAATGATCCAATTCAAAAAATTCAACATCATTTGACCCTATGGTTAAAAACATTAGAAAACCCTCCACCACAATTGTTGAAAACAATGTTCAAAATCTCTCAATTAAGGAACACATTGAGGATGTTTCTACCCCATCCAATGATCAACTCACCATACATCAAGAGCCACTTTTTAGTGATCTCTTTCAAGGAGTGTTAGGATTATTTGATCCTATTGACATAATGCATGATCCATCGACCAATGATCATGACAAAAATGTCTCTACATCACATAATGAGTTAGAGGACATACCTCAAGAATTTATTCCAAAGAAAGATCAAAATCTTCCACTAAGGTCTAGCAATGGTCCCTTCCAAGACATGTTGACCCCCTTTGACCTCATGGTTACAGATACTAAAGGAATCCTCATCTTGACACTTGATCCAAGTCCACCCAAAGATCAAGAGGATATTGAGCCATTCCCTATGCCTAATGACGACATCCAAGAACCTTTTATAAGCAATTCATCCTTTGAAACTGATCCATGTCAGGAACTTGATCCAAAGCATGGCGAAAGCAACTCCAAAATCATTCAAGATCAAGAATTTGTATCCTCAAGATACTACAACAATCTAATGGACACTCTCCTATCTATGCAATATGATCATATCCATGTGGCATATACTCCTCCATCTACCCATGAGATGCTTTCTTTGGATGGACACATGAATGGTCTTCATCTAGAACAAGATTCTATTACACAAAAAGAGCAGATTATTAACTCCTACAATCAAACAAAGTTGTCAAGAACAGTATCAGCTATATCCAAAATTTAGAATGAAGACATCATGTATGAGGATATCAAACATTATCTACTCAAGGAAGCAACGTATATAGAACAATATAATCTAGAGTTAGCAGAGCGAAAAATTGAAACAATGTCATTTATAGTGGTCATTTGTCAAAGCATTTTTACTGAACAAGAGCTCTTGAAATAGGAATAATCAGAGCATGAGGGTACTACTTCCATGATACTGGGGGAAAATTTATCTAGTGCAAGCATCAACATAGGGATCACAAATAATCCTTATGATGAAACTAGTGTCAATACTACAACCAGCCATGTCACGAATCTTCATCCACCCATCACCCCATCTACGAATTGGGACCAACTTCATAAGGAAGATTTGAATCAAAACATAAGGAACATTATCAAATCAAAAGAATTTAAGAAGCATAATGGACAAATCAAATACATATGGATACCAAAGAATACAAAGAAAGATCATCCCTATCAAACTCCATCAGTCAAAGAAACTAGAGGGAAAAATGAAAGAGGGAAAAGTATCCATCAAAGATTTCCACAAAAGAAAAAACAATCTTTTCAAGTGACATACAAAGTGTATCAGGTAGTTGGTCCTAATTCCACACACTTGCGTATCCACCCATCATTGCTCATCTTCCCAAGTTTGGAGAGTCAAAGGTTCCAAAATGTCAACCAATCCATCTTTTATCCCTAAACACACTCCATCCATGCCTCCACGCATGATATCCAATTCTCAAATTGACCATGTATTGGCAACAACCCTTCATCATAAGGATTCAGAAGGAAATCTATCGCAATGTGCACACAAAGACAAAGTCAACTCCAGTATCAACGAAGCATATCAAGAATCCCAAAAGTTGCATTCAAGTGCACATATCTTAGCAAAGCAACTTCTTCAAGCAGTATATCGATGGCACATTATGATAGGGGAATCTACATCAGCAACACCTTGTGATTCAGCATGAGTTTAAAATCTTTCAAAAAAATTTAAAAAAAAGAAAAAAAACCAAAAAAATCCAAAAAAAATGGAAAAAGGATTGAAAACAGTAAAGATAAAAATTGTCCTCTAGTGAAAACCGCATGAGTGGCACTTTGGGAAAGACCATGATGAAAACCTGGCAAATATACATCATGTGTGGAATCGAACATCTACGTGTGCCACTTCAAGAGAAAGCATCTCATCCCATTCGTAATAAATATGACATTCCATCCATCTTATCCATAATAAATCCATGCATCCATGAACCATTTATCCAATTCATTTTCATCCATCTACATCAATCATCCAAGTTATCTTGATCTTGATGAAATTTTGGGGAACACTTTATGCTTTCTTATGGTAAACATTTGACATGGGTAATTTTCAATGATCCTATCCTATCCAATGTTATCTAAACCATGAAGCATTATCCGAATCAGCATTTTTTTATCTAAACACCTTATCTTATAGCAAGATCATCCTTGGCATCCTTTGCGTACTTACCTTATCCATCCATCCACACACCTATCCAAGCATCCATCTATGAAATTTCATACATTGCTAGACACTAGGGGTAGATTGTTGCATCTTGCTTCAATAATAAATCTTGATCTACATCCTTCACCTTATATAGTGATCCAAACATTGGAAAATGTAAAGTCAAATGGGTCAAAGCACTTGTGAGCAAAATCCAAATCACTAGCCCATGGCATATTTTGACAAGAATAAATTCCTTATCAATCTTCAACTTTCATTGAACATCAATCCAAACAATCACTATTAGTCACATCTAGGTTGCACTTCAAATGTCAACATCACATCATTCGAACAACTTTTGTTCCAAATCAAGCTTCATCAATCCTGATCAATCAAATCCAATGAAACACTCATCATATTGGGTTATCCATCCTAATCCTTTTGTTGCTTAACACTATCCTCGCATTGTTGTGTATCCTTAACAATGTCATCATCATCAATCTTGATCAATTAATCCTTGCATTGTTGTGCATCCTAAACAATGTTATCGTCATCAATCCTAATCAATCAAATCCCTACATTGTTGTGTATCCTCAACAATGTTATCATCATCATCAATCCATCGATTCAATCAGTCAACCTTAGCTTGGTTTCTAGAAAAATCCCAAACAAAGCACTGATAGCATTAGACATATCCATATCCAAATCATCAAAATCATGCAAAAATCCAAAAACATTTAAAACACATCAAAAATCCAAAAACACTCAAAAAATAGAAAAAATGTCAAAAACATTGGAATTCAAACTACATCGTCTATGAGCTTAAACACAGGAAAGGCTAATCTTTGATCAGCCCCTGAGACATCAAAATCCAAAAACATTAAAAAAAATCAAAATCACAAAAACATTTGAAAAACATCAAAATCCAAAACATTCAAAACATCAAAATCCAAAAACATTCGAAAAATCAAAAAATCAAAACATTTGTAAAATCTCCAAAAACACCAAAAACAACCTCAAAAGATTTCAAAACATCAAAAAAATCCAAATATTTGAAAAAATCCATTCATCCCCATCGTGCTTTCACCCGCAATAATCAATCATCCATAATAAACTGATCATCACCTTCATCCTTTGGAAAAACAAACAGAAACTATCATAGCAGTCAGCAAAAGAAAGCTTCAATCAAAATCAAAAGAAAACAACATTTAAAACAAAATCCTGATCAATCACAAACATGCCAATCAACCTTATATCAACAGCCTATCAATCAACTTATCAAACCATCATCATCCTATACAATGCATGTCCTAGGATATATTGTTCTGACAATGGGCATCATTTTGGATCACTTTGGATTCTTATCCTATCAAAACACATCCCTTTGGATGAAGATATGAAGAACATTGACTTGTTTGCGTACTTGATCTTTTCTTTTGATTTATCTTATTGCGCTCATTGCAAGGACCTCTCGATGATATTCAAATGAAGGATTTAGAGAGATAGGAATGGGGCAACAATCATTATCTTTTGTTTGTTGTGCTTGTTGGACATTCTTGTAAAATAACTTGGCGAATACTTGCTTTGTTAGGTATGTCCTAGTAAGGTTTTTGTATGTCAAGTGTGAACAAGAATACTCCTATTTGTTTGTCGAGTCAAAGTCCATCACACTAGGTAAAACGCCATCTTGGTTCTTTATACCTTGATGCATTGTATCTACATGTGTAATCAAACATAAGGTAAGTAGCTCTTTTAAAATCCCAATCCTTGATAAGCAAATCATCCATCTATCATCATCATTTATCATCATCATCATCATCTCTAGTAAAGTCTCACCAAATCATGGACTTGTGGGATCCTCTTGTCATCATCTCATTTTTGCACTAACATCATCATCACCAATGCATCCATCATGCATCCATCCTGCATCCAAAAAAACTACCAGCATACCACATATCATTCATATCATACATAACATCGATCATTTCACATGCATTGCATTTGCATCATCATCATAATATAGATCTATTAGTCTAAGAATCTGCATAAATCATTCATTGCATAATCATAGCATATCACATCATCCATCTCATCCATCATCACATCATATCATCATTTAAGTTGTTTAAGATAATATAGATTTGTTATTCTAAGCATCTTAAAACCATCTCATTTGCATCATCATCCATAACCATCCATTTTGAACCTCTTTATTGTGAGATCAACTCTCAAATTGAATATTTTCGCTCGATCTCTCGAGGGGGCAATGTACCAGGGTACTTCTTTCTACTGGGGCATCTGAAAAATTAGGAGTTTTTTTTATTTTGATCACGACAAGTTTATTCTTTGAACCAACACAACAAGTACATTGCTTCAAAGAGGGGAAAAATGTACACATGTCAAATTAGCATTATGCATATGCATCCACTTATTCATAAATCAAATTCACATTGATCCATTCAATAGGAAAATCAGGTTCATCATCCATTTAAATTAAATAAATTAACTTTATTTGATTTAAGCCTACCATTACCTCATTTAAATACATCAAATCCTAACATTTCATTAATCCACCTTTATCTTGCATCATCCCTTTTGATTTAAATAAATCAAATATTTGAGTCAAATTGGTCAAACATCCTAATCATCATTAAACTAATCTAACCATGATTAAATGCTAATCCTAACCACTTGTATCTCTAGATATTGCCACTTGCACCAATAAATCAATTTATTGATTTATTTAAATCAGCATTTTCACTCAACATGGCATCCATGAGGAATATTCCATCAGGTTTGAATTCAAAAGGCAAGTTGAAATGTACACCCAACAAGTCATTTATGAGCTCTTACATGGCTCTTACATGTCCCCTTCCAAAGGTCAAACTCAACATTCATTGCACAAATTTGAATTTAAAACTCCCTCTCTTGGGCACATTTCCCAAATCTTGCACATCCTCAAGCCTATCACAACTTGACAAGTGGCCTCTTCCTATTGGCTTGATCTTTTTCCCACATTCATCCATTTTTCCAATCTCTCTTCAAGAAAATATATAACTAAATGGGTTAATCTTCACAATTTCATCCTCAAATCATATGCAAAGTCACTCTCCTTGAGTACTGATCTTTCCCACCTTATCATCATCTTCATAGCATTTTATCATCTAGCTTATCTATCAAGGATTGGGAAAGGGATATTTTCTACAATAGCACCAATCCACTATGAGATGAAGTTGATTCATGTTGTCTGTATGCTTATTTAGTTTCTCTTGTTGTTTTAATATCCTATTTAGCATATCTCACATGTTTCATTATTTCATAGGGATGTTGATTATTAGCTTGGTTTTGAAATACTAACCAAATGCAGATTTTAACATCCACAGAATGATATAGAGGAAATAACCAGTAAACACATTGAAGATCAACATAAGAATGATACCAGTAATAATCCAAAAGAACACCATGAGGATACCAAAAATAATGGAGAAGAATGCAAGAATAAAGATGAAGGAAACACAAATGAAAATAACAATGATGATGAAGATGACAAAGACAAGGAGGAAGAAAAGAAGATAAATCATCAGAAAAAACCCTTCGAAGAGGAAGAAGAGGAAAAATAAACATAAGAGGAAAGGAAAGAAGAAAACAAGGAAGAAATAGAGATTGGAAGAAGTGAAGAAGAATTCCCCAAAACCATTGAGCCATCAAAGCCATCTAGAGAATCATCCGATAGTAATCTTAAGGGTCTACTGATAAGGAAAAGAAGGATTGAGCCTATGCTACCACCTCAAATGGTTCAACTTTCATCACACCTAGGATATGTGGATCTAAGTAAGATTTCACCCATTGAAAGGATAAAGATCTATGCTACTTTTCTTAACTTCAGAACATAGGAGATTGATGAAACCAATTAGCAAGGGATTGAATTGGTGAATGAAGCTATTAAGGCTTTGTAGAAGATAGCTCTTGATGCCACAATTTATGATTCCTTGGAACCTATTGAAAACCTAAATTTCTTGGCTGATTTTGTAGAAGAATATTCCTCTAGCCTTAAGATATAGACTAAGCAAGAGAAAGAGTCAAGTCTCCTAGAGAAAATGTTACTAGTTCTATAGGATAAATGTGCAATCACACACAACAAGTTGTTGCAAAGTCTAAAAGATGTAAAGGATTGTGAAGAGAAAGCCTAGATACTATTTTTATATTGCATACGGTGGCCTGATGCCACTCGAGGCATTAAAGAATTAATGGAATTGATAGAGTCTCAACTTGTCAATGCCTCTGGAACCTACAGGATTGAAAATGACATAAATTATATTTCCTAAACTTCTATTGCAGGCTTGTAGAGTAATTTTTTCATCTTATAGAGGCAAAAAGAAGATTCATAAAGGTGGTTTGGACAGCTTGGAGATCTGGTAATGTCCAGACACATTCCTATATCAAATGCCTTGGTGGATGTAGAGAAACTAGACAAGATGAATCTTAATCCATACACTGCAGAAGAAGTGTTCTTAGTACATCTAGAATCACTGCACAAAGTATTTGTTAGAGCAAAGTGGATTTGGGATGATGGGAAACTTGCTTGGGAAGCTATTCTCAAGGAGTTACAAGGTGCCCTTAGTTCTTTTTAAAAAAGAATTACCCTTTTTCCTTGATTTCAAAGGGGGAGAAGGTTTTGTGTGAAGAATGGTCAGGTATGTACAAGATCATGATGGGCCAAAAAGTGGCAATATGTAAGTGATATGATGGCCCATGTGACTGACAGATTTTTTTCACCCAAAATTGATGAAACAGAAAGGGTTTTTAAAGGATATTCTTAGCTTTCCACCAATATAAATTATGCTTTACTTTGAATTTAATAAATAACTATTATTCATTTTCTATTTGAATTAAGACTGAAGTCCTGATTGATAGGTTGATTGAAAAACATCTATAGCTTTCAAACAGTATCACATTTTTTGAATCTAAAACATGTATCACATTCTAGGCTTCCCATACTATAGGATTAAAAAAAAAAAATCATGAAGTTTTGACCAAATTAAGGTGGTCAGACATACGAGTTTTTATATTTTTTAAAAGTTGTAATTTAAAAAATTCATAATTAATTATTTACTTGGAAAAAAATCAAAAAAAAATATGCATCACATCGGGACATGATTCCTCTATTTATATCTAAAATATTATAAAAAAATATTATCATTTTATTGTGGGTAGGGTGGTCAAACACACACCTACTTCTTATTTTTCCCTGAAATTTATGTACTACTACATTGAAATTTCAAATTTTTACCAAATAGATTTTTAAAAAAATAAATAAACCTAGTAGTTTAGAAACTACATTCAATTTGCTACAGATTCTATTTTTACATATTTTTGAAATAATATAGATAACTTATTCAAATTTTTACATCAAGTTACCTAACTTTGATTTTTTGAATTCTCATCGCCACTTAAGGGCCTATTTGTTCCATGATGATCTTGCACATACATGGTTTGTGTAGGGAGAAAGTAATATTGTAAATAATTTTTTGGTCTTAGAGAGTTTTTGTGGTTGTGTATATCTAAAATGGGGAGTTGAGTTCGTACAATTTTGGTTTGGAGTGTGAAAACATTTTTTTTGCTTCATTTTTGGAACATGTTGCCATCAATGACAAAGGGGGAGATTGTTGGAAGAATGAAAAATCCCTCTGATGTGTTGGCATTGATGCCAACATTGGTTTGTGACAATTTATGTCCATTTGGTAATTAGTGATTTAGGTACTCTAATCTCATAATTTGGTCCATAATTGTTCATATCATAAGATCAAACTATGCATTTTTAATATGTTAATCAGGACGATTAATTATAGCTATGGACAAGTTTTCAGTAATTTTAGTTGAATAGGGTGAGAGATTTAAATGATGTATGCTTTGTGGATGTTTGAAGAGTTCTTCATTAGGTCTGACTTGATCTAATATATGTATTTCACATTTTGTTTTCGAGAGCCAAAGAATTTTTTGTTCTGAGGTGACAAGCTATTATGAATCAAATATGTTTACATCTAATTATGCCAAAGTAATTGATGCATGTTGATGTAAGTTGGTATATATATGTATGAAATATTTTGTATTAAAATAGAGAGTGATACAAACATAAGATGTGTAGACAGTTAAAAGTGTCCTGAATGGTATTACACACTTAAATTTGATATATTAACATTATGTCATCCTAAAATCCATCCTCTTTTCACTTAATTGATTAGATTAGCGTAGATATTTGATTAATCATGTCATTTTCATCTATCAACCCGATTGACCTAACTGGGTTAATTCACCCCCTCTTGCACTAACATTTCATCCTATTAAATTGAGTAAATCAAATTATTTAATTTAATCCCTAAAGTTCTCTTTTTTAATTAAATAACCCTAAGTTATTTAATTAAATATCATATTAATTTTCCCTTTTTCATTAAATCAATTATTTAATGAATATCATATAATTCCCCTAATTTGCATAATTAGAACTTTGTTTAGTTATCAAATTACTAATTAAATCTAATCTTCCCACTTGCAATGGAATATTCCAAGAGAATATTCCTCCTTTGCACATTCTTCCAAAAGGGAATATTATCATGGAATATTCCTTCCCCTTTTGCACATTAAAATTTGGTTTTAATTAACTAAATATCTAATGTTCCTCACCCATGAGAATATTCTTTGAGAATCTTCTCTTTCTTCACTCATTTGAAAAAGGGAATATTCATTTTTGTAACAAATCTCAACAAAGCTTCTTGTGCAAGTTTTGAAAGTGTGTTTGTTTGGATGAATGTAGTCCCTTGATTAAATATCATCTTACATCCTCAACCCTTGATGGGAATCCATAATCCATTCCTCCATCTTCCTTCCATTCTGACTATTGATTGATCCTTTTGATGTTGACCATCAGTCTCATTTTACATATTATATAAATAGATTTTACATCTATTGAATAGGGATCCATCTTTTAATAGTAAACTTATGCTGGTAAAATCACTCTCACTTGCATCCACATTTAGCACATATTTGGCTTCTTTCTAGTTTAAATCTTGCATTATTAGCTTAGACATCCATTAACGAATTCCATGGTAACTTAGTTGTATTCATTTAGTATATTTTGAAATTATCTTTTTAATCTTTCAAATCTTGCATACACTTAGAATATCTTTGCATACACCCATATCAATAATCTTAGCATATATCATGTTAAAATAGCTTTCATCATGTTAATATAGCTTTTAAATCATGTTTTCATATGCATCCCTCATCAGTTTCGTCGATTCTCTTCAATAGAATTGATCAAAACAAGCTCATTTTCAAAGAAATTGTGAAAGGGTCACCATTCCACATCAATGCGACACCACTCCCCTAAGCAAGATAAGTTTCAATGGATTAGAATAGATATTTTATGAAGCTTTTGTATTTTAATATGTTAGTTTCAATGGATTCTTAGCTTAGTTTATATTGAATTATTTTATTGGGGTTGATGCATAGTGGCTTAAATACACTTTGAATTCTCACAGATCAAGTGTAGTTAGCCTATACTATGTTTGTTAATCACAAGATGTATGCCTAATATGTGACAGTGTGATATTGTGTGAAGTTGTTGGTAGTTGTTGTATACCTACAGCCCAGTGTAGGATTTTATTTTTGAGAGCTTAACTAGAACTGAACTCTACACACATAAGGTGTATTTCATCAGTTCATCATTTTGGTAATGAGCCACACTCTTTTGTAATCATTTCAGGCTCTGATCCTTTAAAGGACAATGTGTCATGGTAGTGTGCCTTGTAATATCTTATGACTAGTTATAATATATTATGAGCTAATCCTCACTGTGGTTTTTCTCATTCTAGGTTTTCCACGTAAAAAATCCTAGTGTTCATGTCTCAAGTGGTGTTATAATTTCTTTCTTTTTTTGCTTAATGTTGTAGCTAGATATGTTTTAATTATTAAATGGTTAGTAGTTAAATGGTTCAGTAGAATACTGATTCACCCCCCTCTTAGTATTCTAGGTGTTTACCAATAAAAACTACTCTTGGTATGTCTTCAAATCCCCCTTTCAATGCTATGAAGAATGTTTCAATAGGCACTAGTGTATTAAAACTCCAAGGGTTGCTTTTACTGCCTTCCAGGAGACTTTCCACTGTCTCCTGCCTAGAACTTGCTACCAAGGGTTCCTTTTTGAGCTCAAAAGACTGCTCTAGTCCTACTCCAACTCTTCTCAGAGAGCTTTCAACCTTGTACTTTACCTTTGAAGATTCAACACCTTTTGAAATTGCTAATCTCCTTTCAACACCTAGAAGAGTCTACATGCTAACTTCAACACCATGGTTGAGCTACTTTCAGGGGAGGTAAATGCTCTATTTTCATGCATTTCATCACCATTGGAATGCATCTTTGAAGTTATTTATCATTCACTTTACCCGATCTCCAAATCTTGCTTGGAAAAGGCCTAGTTTCTACTAGCCCTTACCAGTCACTATTTTGCTTTCTCTGCCAAAAAATCTCCACACAACTTAACAAACAAAACACCTTTTGCAACACCCTTTTGGGATCTTTAAATCTTGCACTAGCTTTCTAGCCTTCTTCTGTTCTGTACAGTGCCTTCCTATGATGTTGGAGAGGAGGCCTAATTGCCCTATCTTCTAGGGTTTTGCTGATCACTTGCTTAGTTCTCACTCAAGAGAATTGATCAAGCCTTCATCTCTCTGGTGTCCATTTGTTTAATCATATTCCACCTGGAAGTGTACTTTTTTCATACAAATGTACCTTCCCCTGCCTTGGTTCTTTGATTCTCACTCCCAATTCCCTAACCGGGCAGTCCTAGCTCACCTAGGGTTTGGGATTAAAACTCATTGCTTGACTCTTTGCCACTCCTATCTCTAAATATGTACAATAGGTTGGCTCCTCTCCCATATTCAACTAATCTCAGGGGAACCCCGTGGTCAGTGTTTATGGGAGAGCCATTTGAAGTTACACTACTCAAAACAGAAATACAACTCCCTACTTCCTAATCTTTGAAATAGAAACAACTCAACCCCAAAATACCTTGAATACTAGAAGGATCTTACTTAAATCTATCTAATGAACACAAACAATGAGAAATCTATATTCACAATGCCCTATTTAATCACTATTCCTCAAGAACTCACAGATAACATAGGAAAACATAGGAGCTCTGCCAAAACAGGAATAAAATCCCCTTTTCAACCTGATATATAGATATAAAGCACTATCACCACTGAGGAAAATCTCCTATACAAATAAGATACCTAAACTACACTATAAAAAACAAATACAATGTTGTTTCAATGTACACAATGCCTATACTAACTTTGTGTTGCAAAACACACGGGATTTACTGAAAAACATTCTACAACTCTAAACTATGAACTTGAAACAGTAAATCTACACTAGGAAACTTTAATAACATATGAAAATTGCTCTACAATCTCTAATAAACATAAATACATTGTTATATCAACATGCACAGTGTCTTCAAGTTCACTGTTTCTCAAAAGGCACGAGCAAATACAGAAAATGCAGATTATTTTTTATTCATTCACACCAAAACTTGATTACACAGTCCTCTAACTGCTCACACCAAGCCTTCACACCTATCTACTAGTCTTTTCCACATTCAAAGGCAGTTGCTCGAGCCTTTACCCTGGTTTCAAGGGATTCCCAATCCCACTAAGATGCATGTAACTCCACAACTGCTGTTATGCCACCTCCATAACAACACTCTGCAACTTATCTTTATTTTATGCTCCTAATTTCTAGGACCTCAATCTCCTTTTTTCAAACCATCAACTCCACAATTTCCTCTTGGCATCTTTTCAACAATGACTATGTGTTTAAAACACATTTTACACCCTACTTCAAATAGAAGTTGTTTAAAGTTAAATGTAACTACATTTATCAACATAACAACTAAGATGATATTAATCATGATGATTAACTCATCACACACACAAATGCAAGATCTACTAAAATCAAAACAAACACACTAAAATCCTGATTTGGCCAAGATCAGGTACAAATCAAAAATTGTGCAAACCAAAATGGAGGTCAGCCTAGGTGCTCCTCCACCATCCTCCCTAAAATAGAAAAATTCAATCCATCCTTGGATTGAGCAAGTTGAGATCAACTCCCAACTTCTTGAACTCTGCCTCCTTGATCCATACTGCATCTGTCTCAGGTTGTCCATGTCTTTGGATGAGGTGTTCTTTATATTCCTTGGTCCTTGTTCTCTTGTAGACCCTAGTATCCAATACCTTGTCAACTTGCTTAACTGTAGTGGAGGATAGTTTGAGTTCTTCTACATCTTGACTGACTTCTTGGAGTGTCTGATCCAAATTTTGTGGTGGTCCTTTGTAATGTACAAGGTCTACAACATTGAAAATAGGGGATAGTCCATTGTCATCTAGCAATTGCGCTTTGAATGCATTACTACCATACTTTTCCAAGATAGGATAGGGACCTATCCTCTTCATTTGCAGCTTGTGAGGAACTCCATTATGCAATCTATCCTTGTTCAAATGCACCATGACTAAGTCCCCAACATTAAACTGAACCTCTTTCCTATGCTCATCCACCTTAACCTTATGCTTCATAGTATTTTCTGCCAAGGTTTTCCTGACTGTCTCATGAATTTCCTGCATTTCACAAGCAAATTCATCAGCATATCCACTTCCCTTGACTCCATCCTTTAGCTCTCTCAGTTCATAAACACCTGTAGGGTGCATTCCATAGACAATTTCAAAGGGACTCTTCCCTGTCGATCTATTCATTGTATCATTATAGGCATATTCAACTTGCCCAATAATCTGATCCCATTGTTGACCATACTCCTTGGTCAAGCATCTTAGAAGGTTTCCAAGTGTTCTATTCACAACTTTGGTCTGACCATCAGTTTGGGGATGGTATGCAGATCCAAAGGATAGATTGGTGCCCATTCTTTGCCAAAGAGTCTTCCAAAAATGACTCATAAACTTAGTATCCCTGTCTGATACAATGCTGATTGGTAAACCATGAATCCTGACTATCTCTTTGAAGAAAAGAGAGGCTATTTGACTGGCATCATTGGTTGTTTTGTATGGTACAAAGTGAGCCATTTTGATGAATCTATCTACAACAACATAAACACTATCCATACCTTGCCTTGTCTTGGGTAAACCAACTACAAAGTCCATGCTCAAGCATTCCCATGGCCTAGAAGGGATAGGCAGTGGCTGGTATAGGTCTACATTTTAGGAAGTGCCTTTGGCCTTTTGACACACCACACAACTCTCTAAATATTTCCTGACATCTAGGTTCATCTTAGGCCAAAAATAAAACCTTTGAACCAGTTCCTGAGTTTTAGTGATCCCAAAATGACCACTCAATGCACCATTATGCTTCTCTTGTATTAAATTTTCCCTAATAGAACCTCTAGGAACACAAAGTTGATTCCCTTTAAACAATAAATCACTTTGCAAGTTATATTCAGCATATTTTCTATGGAAATGGTTCTTATACTCAAGACATACCTTATAAATATCAGCAAAGTCTTCATCATCTGCATATAGATCTTTGAAGTCATCTATTCCCATGCTCTTCAACTGAATTTCTTGAGTTGTGAGGACTCTTCTGCTCAATGCATCAGCCACTTTGTTGAGAGCTCCTTTTGTGTGCTTGATGTTGAAGGTGTAAGCTTTCAAGTACTCCACCCATTTCATGTGCCTGTGACTTAACTTCTCTTGTGAATTTAGAAAACTGAGTGCTTGATTATCTAAGTACACAATAAATTCCTTGGGAAGCAAGTAGTGCTTCCACTTCCTTAATGCTTGGACCAATGCATACATTTCAAGGTCATAAGAAGAGTACTTCTTCTTGGCTTCACTTAGCTTCTCTAAATGAAAAGCCACCAGTCTACCCTCTTGACTGAGAACAACTCCAATTGCTACATTACTTTCATCACATTCAATGGTGAATAGCTTCTCAAAACTTGGCAACACCAAAACAGGTTGGGTAGCTATCTTTTCCTTCAGCAACTCAAAACTCTTGTCAGCTTGCTCATTCCATACAAACTTAGTTTTCATGCCTCCTTTAATGGTATCCAACATAGGAGCACAAATTGCACTAAACTGTCAGATGAATTTCCTATAATACTGAGCAAGACCATGGAAGCTTCTTACCTCTGTTGCTATCTTTGGAGTAGGCCAATTGAGAATGGCTTCTACCTTGCTGCTGTCCATCTTCAAGTTGCCATGTGATAGCACAAAACCAAGGTACACCAGCTCTGTTTTGATGAACTCACACTTTTCTAGATTGATCATCAGCTTCTCATCTTGTAGTTTATTGAAAATCAGCTCAATATGTTGGAGGTTCTCTTCTCTAGTTCTGCTATAGATTAGTCTATCATCAAGATACACTACTACAAACTTGCCAATGTAGTCCTTGAGGATTTCATTCATAAGTCTCATGAACATGGAGGGAGCATTAGACAAGCCAAATGGCATTACTAGCCACTCATAAAGACCCTCATTGGTTTTGAAGTCTATTTTCCACTCATCACCCTCATGTATTCTAATTTGGTGGTAACCACTCTTTAAATCTATCTTGGTATAGTACCTAGCTTCACCTAGATAATCCATGAGATCTTCAATCCTAGGGATAGGAAACCTATACCTGATGGTTATCTTGTTTATTGCTTTGGAATTAGTGAAAAGCCTCCATTATCCTCCTTTCTTGGGTGCTAAGATAGTGGGTACTACACAAGGACTGATGCTTTTCATAATAAGACCTTGGTCAAGAAGTTCTTGAATCTGCCTGGCTATTTCCTCATTTTGTTGAGGTGTCATCTTGTAGGCTGCTTTGTTTGGAAGGGTGGCTCCTGGTATCAAGTCTATCCTACTACTTATGGCTCTTTTAGGAGGTAAGGTTGCTGGTTGACCACTACTTACAATGCTTTCATAGGTCTGCAACAAGTCTTGTATCTCCTTGGGTAACTCTTGCTTTTCAGTTGCCTTCTCTTTGCTTACCTCTCTTGGCTTGATCATTACTGCATAGCCAACTCCTTCTCCTTCTTCTAAAGCTTTTAAGAACTCTTTTTCACCAGCTATTAGCAGCTTAGAACCTACTGTCTACACCTCAGTATCTTCCAACAAAGATTGAATCTTGTAGGTTACATTGTCCTTCTTGAAGGCATATGAATTCTTAGCTCCATCATGTATAGCTTGATGGTCAAATTTCCATGGCCTACCTAGGAGCAAGTGGCATGCATCCATAGGTAGTACATCACACAATACCTTATCTTTATACTTGCCAATTGAAAACTCCACCCATGCTTGTTCATTCACCAAGACATGCTGACCCTTATTGAGCCATGTGACCTTGTAAGGATTACTATGAGGTATCCTTGTCAATTTGAGTTTGCTGACTTCCTCCTCTAACACAATATTGTCAGTTGAACCTGAGTCTATTATGACCTTACACACTTTCCCCATCATCTTGCATTTTATCCTAAACAAGGACCTTCTCTGGCTTGGCTCTTCTTTGACTGGTTCTTTGATCAAAGTCCTTCTCATCATGAGATTCTCACCTTCCTCTGAATTCAAAGGCACCTTAGGTTGCTTATTTGCTGCAACTGTCTCATCTTAAAACAAATTAGTTCTCTTGTCTCCTCCATGAGAAGTGATGCCTTTCTCTAGACATCTATAGGCTAGGTGTCCCAATTGGTTGCAGTGATAGCATACATGTTGGTGAAGTAGTTGCCTCTCCCTTGTCCACCACTTCTTCCTCTAGAGCTGAAACCTCTTCCTCTACCACCTCTACTAGAGCTTCCTTCTTGCTGTTCAAAAAATATGACTTCTCCTTGGGCTCTTGGTTTTGAGCTTCTTCCACTATAACTTCCTCTTTGTCCTCTGTTGTCTTTCCCTTTACCTCTGCTTTTGGGATTTTGTTCTTGTTTCTTTTTGCCTTTCTCTTCTATTTTCAAAGCCATTTGATAGCATTTGCGGACTATTTTGAAGTTTACCAAGCTCATATCTTCTTGGATAGACCACTTGAGCCCATTCAAGTATCTTGCTAACCTAATGCTCTCATCTTCAACCACTTTTGATCTAAGGCACAATTTTTGAAACTCCTCTATATATGTTTGGACATCCATCTCCTTTTGCCTCAGGTTGTGTCTTCTCCTGTGCAATTGGACTTCATAATCATCAGGGAGATAAGTCTACCTTATCTTAGTCACCATTCCTCTCCATGAAACTATGGGACCTTTGCCTTCTTTCTCTCTTTTAGATTGTACAAACTTCCACCATGTGAGAGCTGCTCCTCTCAACCTAGATTTGGCCACCTTTACCTGTTGGGCCTTTGTTATGCCATCACATCCAAAGTGATTTTCAATGCTCTCAATCCAATCTACAACTGAATCAGGGTCCATTTGTCCACTAAAAAGTGGCACACCATCCAATGCTTTACCACTCAAGGCCTACAATGCCTTCAAGAATGGTTCCTCTACAAGAATAGGATTAGGCTTTGGAGCTTCCTCCTCCAATTCCACTTCTTTTTTCTTGGCTTCCTCCTCTTCCTTCTACTTTATCTTATCCTTCACAGTATCTACTATTTCTTGGACTTCATCCAGGAGTTTCTCCATCTGAGATATCCTTTCTCTGAGCAACCGGTTATCTTCCTCTTGCTCTTCTACCTTCTTTGCTAGCTCTGCATTTTTCACCATGGTTCCTTCCTCTAGTGTATTCTCTCCTACTGACTCAGTGGATTGGCTCATTAATCACAAGCCTTGAATCTAACTTGGCTCTGATACCAATATCGTGTATTAAAACTCCAAGGGTTGTTTGTACTGCCTTCCAGGAGACTTTCCACTATCTCCTACCTGGAACCTGCTACCAAGGGTTCCTTTTTGAGCTCAAAATATTTCTCTAGTCCTGCTCCAACTCTTCTCAGAGAGTTTTCAACCTTATACTTTACCTTTGAAGATTCAACACCTTTTGAAATTTCTAATCTCCTTTCAACACCTAGAAGAGTCTACATGCTAACTTCAACACCATGCTTGAGCTACTTGCAGGGGAGGTAAATTCTCTGTTTTCATGCATTTCATCACCATTGGAATGCATCTTTGAAGTTATTTATCATTCACTTTACCTGATCTCCAAATCTTGCTTGGAAAAGGCCTAGTTTCTACTAGCCCTTACCAGTCACTATTTTGCTTTTTCTACCAAAAAATATCCACACAACTTAACAAACAAAACACCTTTTGTGACAACCTTTTGGGATCTTTAAATCTTCCACTAGCTTTCTGGCCTTCTTCTGTTACGTACAGTGCCTTCCTATGATCTTGGAGAGGAGGCCTAATTTCCCTATCTTCTAGGGTTTTGCTGATCACTTGCTTAGTTCTCACTCAAGAGAATTGATCAAGCCTTCATCTCTCTGGTGTCCATGTGTTTAATCATATTCCACCTGGAAGTGTAGCTTTTCCATACAAATGTACCTTCCCCTGCCTTGGTTCTTTGATTCTCACTCCCAATTCCCTAACCGGGCAGTCCTAGCTCACCTAGGGTTTGGGATTAAAACTCATTGCTTGACTCTTTGCCACTCCTATCTCTAAATATGTGCAATAGGTTGGCTCCTCTCCCATATTCAACTAATCTCAGGGGAACCCCGTGGTCAGTGTTTATGGGAGAGCCATTTGAAGTTACACTACTCAAAATAGAAATACAACTCCCTACTTCCTAATCTTTGAAATAGAAACAACAACTCAACCCAAAAATACCTTGAATACCAAAAGGATCTTACTTAAATCTATCTAATGAACACAAACAATGAGAAATTTGTATTCACAATGCCCTATTTAATCACTGTTCCTCAAGAACTCATGGATAACACAGGAAAACATAAGAGCTCTGCCAAAACAGGAATAAAATCCCCTTTTCAACCCGATTTATAGATATAAAGCACTATCACCACCGAGGAAAATCTCCTATACAAATAAGATACCTAAACTACACTGTCAAAAACAAATACAATGTTGTTTCAATGTACACAATGCCTATACTAACTCTGCATTGCAAAACACACAGGATTTACTGAAAAACATTCTACAACTCTAAACTATGAACTTGAAACAGTAAATCTACACTAGGCAACTTTAATAACAGATGAAAATTGCTTTGCACTCTCTAATAAACATAAATACAGTGTTATATCAACATACACAGTGTCTTCAAGTTCACTGTTTCTCAAAAGGCATGGGCAGATACAGAAAATGCAGATTAATTTTTATTCATTCACACCAAAACTTGATTACACAGTCCTCTAACTGCTCACACCGAGCCTTCACACCTATCTACAAGTCTTTTCCACATTCAAAGGTAGTTGCTCGAGCCTTTACCCTGATTTCAAGGGATTGCCAATCCCACTAAGATGCATGTAACTCCACAACTGCGGTTATGCCACCTCCATAACAGCACTTTGCAACTTATCTTTATGTTATGCTCCTAGTTTCTAGGACCTCAATCTCCTTGTTTTGAACCATTAGCTCCACAACTGCCTCTTGGCATCTTTTCAACAATGACTATGTGTTTAAAACACATTTTACACCCTACTTCAAACATAAGTTGTCTAAAGCTAAATGTAACTACATTTATCAACATAACAACTAAGATGATATTAATCATGATGATTAACTCATCACACACACAAACGCAAGATCTACTAAGATCAAAACAATCACATTGAAATCCTGATTTGGCCAAGATCAGGTACAAACCAAAAATTGTGCAAACCAAAATGGAGGTCAGCCTGGGTGCTCCTGCACCAGGCACAAATCTAGGTACATCTTCAAGTACACCTTTGAATTAAATGGAAATGAGAGATTTAAATGAAGCTAGATATAACAATGTTGACATTGATAATAGTCGTAGAATTCAAGATTTGAGTCAAATTGTTGTTGAAAATGAAAATGGAAATCATTTTGTTGTTGAAAATGAAGATAAAAATAGTTTTGTTTTTGAAAATGAAAATGAAAATGAAAACCTTTTTTTGTTGAAAATGAAAATGAAAATCCTTTTATTGAAAATGAAAATGAAAATATTTTTATTGAAAATGAAAATGAAAATACTTTTATTGAAAATGAAAATTAAAACCATTTTAAAGTTGAAAATGAAAATGAAAACATAGGATGTGATGTTCAAAATAAAAATATTTTTTTAAAAATTGAAAGTGTTTTTTTGGATAATCTTCCTAGTAAGATTTCTTGGAGACAAATAAGAATGCATGCCAATAGATTATACAAATAATTCCTTTATCGTTAAAAACTTTCATTTCAATGTCAACTAATGATACAATTGATGAGAATGTCAAAAATGAGAAAAGTAATGAAAAATTTAGGCATTTTTGTTAAACCAAGATAAAAAGATCAATCACTAAAACATGTTATGTCTAGTATTTCTAGTGCCATTGAGTCTATTGGAAAAAATAGTCAATCTAAAGATAAGAATATAACAAGAAGAGCTATAACAAATGCTATAGTTAATAATGCAACTTTGAATAAAATAATGGTAAGAAATATTAGTGAAACTCTAAAAATACATCCTAAAAAATTACTAAGAGAGACAAAAAGAAGATAAAGTATAAAAAATGATCCAATTAACCAATGTTGGAGTTTTAGTGATTGACTCCCAAGGTCTGACATGAAATTGAATGTTGAAATCAAATCTTTGATTAGAAATGTTGGCATGCTAATACTAGGGTATCATCTAATGCTAGAGATGTTTTAAAATTAAGAGTGGGGTCCAAAGTTCATGATCCTCATCCAAAACACCTATTAGATACAACACAAACTAAATTTTATAAAAAAAATTGTGATTTAGTGTTACCTGATAATATTGAAATAAGTCAAAGGTCTTTTGAAAAATGTAAACCTTGGTATGTAAAAATTAATAAGCAACGAATATCTTGTTGTTGTAAAATGCATTTTCAATTTCATTATTTTTATGATGTTTTTTTAATATAGGTTGCACTTTGCATAATAACATGATTATGTAGGAATGTGGTATTAATATGCCACCTTAAACAATAAGGGATTTTATATCAAGTTTTTTTTTGTGAAAGATCTAATGGGAAATTATTTTATTTAAGTTCATGTATTTTTGGACAATGCACTAGTTGTGGCAATCTTTCATTCTTAGGAGTTTGTATACATGAAAATGTTAATGATTTTGGACAATAATTAGTGGATGTTAAAAGATGGAAAAATTGGAAAGCATTGTGATTTAGTTACAAAAAAAATTATTGTACATGCATTCATATCAAAATTTAAGAATGAGATTGTACCAAAATATGTCACTCTCAACATGCTTGATGGATTTATTTCCAATTTCACGAATGTAGAAACACATTTCAAGTTGATACTATACTATTAGCGGTAAATTTTGTAGAAAACTATACTTTAGCTCCATATGAGGAAATTCAATCACAATATTATAATTCAATGCAAGTGGCTATGTTTGTTCATATTGTTTATAGACATGCAAATGATAGCATAGAGGATGATAGAAATTTTTTGAGGGAGTATCATTTCTATTTGAGTGACAACCAATTACACTCGTTAGAGTTTGATCAATACTATTTCAAAATATTTTATACAAAATTAAGAGAAAGAGGAATCCAGATGACAGAACATCTCATATGGTCAGATAATTGTACGAGACATTTCAATAATGATCGAATGCTCTATTGGTTAAGTAGGATTCACAAGAAACATAATGTCCAACACATATGGAGTTTTTTTTAAGTTGGTCATGGTAAAGGAGAACATGATGGAGTTGGTGTGTGTATTAAAAGAATTCTTGCTAGAGAACAATTGAAATTTAAGGAGGCAGTAAAATTAAAAGATGCACATGGGATTGTGGATTGGTGAACTACAAGATTATCTACACCTAGTTTGAGTGAGTACTCTATAATTCATCAATTCTTTTGGTTGGTTGAAGAAGAGAACATTCTACCGAGACTTGATTATGAGACAATAAGTGGATCTACTAAATGGAATTCATTTAAGAGTTCAAATGCAAGCACATGGACTATCTTAACAAGGGAGGTTGCATGTTTTGGTCAGTTTTATATTTCAAGAGATTGCGAAGCATGTGAAAATATAGAATGGGTTGAAGAGTGGAAGAAAAGAACATTGACACTTATACAACCACATGATCAATATGAAACAACAATTGAAGGAAATGATAATTTTTTTTCCATCAAATGACTATAATTGTGTTTAGACCTTGTACAAGAAGGTAATTTAATTCAATTTATTTCAATTTATTTCAATTTATTTCATTTTATTTCACTTTATTAATATTTTTTAATACTTTTATTTATTTATTTACATATGAATGGATGTATGTACAGATTGGTCAAATTATATGGACATGTACAAGTTATTAAATCAAATTTTGTTTGTAGGACATGTGTATGTTGTTGTGCCTAAGGGGAATGAAGAGGAAACATAATATTGGTTGGCTTGTTGTGTGGATACTAAACATAAGTTAATATCACCTCAAGAATATGATGATGGCTATCATTATCCAACAGGTATAGTGATCCCCTTAAGACATCCCCTTAAGAAAAATTTGATAACAAGTCTTTGACCCCCTTAAGAAAATTTTGAGAACTTCTTAGATCCCCTTAAGAAAATTTTAAGAACTCCTTTGATCCACTTAAGTAAATTTTGAGAACTACTTTGATCCCCTTAAGAAATTTTGAGAACTTCTTTGATGATGGATATCATGTTATCTAATAGGATCGGTGGTGGTTGTTGGAACTTGGCTATAAAAATACCTAATAAGGAAGAATGGTCTTCTTGCATTCGAAGATTATGAAACACATAATAATATTATACACTACTCACATTTGGTGTTGGAAAAAAAAATAAAACTAGCGAGGTATCATGGAAGACCTACAAATAAAGAGCTATGGATAATTTCTATGGAAGAGCATGAGACAATCATAGATGTGTTACAAAAAAGAAAGGATGTAGATGGTACAATGGAATAAGTAAATATAGGTAAATATAGTTTTAGTTTTATATTATCATTTTAAATAGAATAAATACATGTTTTGATATTTCTTGTGTGTTATTAGTTGAAATTGATTTAAATTATCCTTTTATATCCTTAAGCCATCATCACAAAATTCATCACATACTTTGAGACAAAAAGGATATTTCATGCAGATTCAACCTAGACATGGAATACCTAGTAATAGAAGGTAATTATTAGTTAAATTACATTTAAATACATATTTGGATTATATATCGATACTGCTTGTACATTAATAGTTAAAATTGATTTATTATCCTTTTCTTGTATCCTTAAACCATCATCACATTGATCACATACTTTGAAACAAAAAGGAGAGGATATGTATTCAACCTACACACATGTCTGGAATACTATTAAATACAGGTATTTGAGTTGTGTACATATACATAGTTTTATATAAATTAAAATACATGTTTTGATGATTTCATTGATATTGCTTGTATCATTTTGATATTAGGTGATGTGAAGACCTACTACATTTTGAGCACAAGTTTCAAATTTTCTTGAGATGGCATAGCCAAATTTTGTAAACATTATTTTGAGTTGACATATATGTACATAAATAATTACACAATTACACATTTTATACAAATTTGTATACATGTACATACACAATTATACTCTACACTTTTCTATATCAAAATTAATATTCTATATATTTTGTTAGTTAAATGTGCATGTTTTCCTACTTTGAAACTTTAAATTTGATTGTATAATCACTAAATATCATGTATATTATTGTTAAATTTGGTGGCCTTAGGAAACTTCACCAAATTTTTAGAACTTCTTTGATCCCCTTAAGACATTGTATTAGAACCCCTTAAGACATCCTATTAGGACCTGTTAAGACATCATATTATGAACTGAATTAAATAAACATTAACAATATTTAAATGTATAGAATGTGATTGTTATGATGATTCATCCTAAATTCTAAGTTAATTATATCAATTATGATTAAATATGAGACATTTACTCTAAAGTATTTCATCCCCTTAAGACGTCCTATTAGGACATATCCTAAACATTTATACTTAATCATATTATTTGTTATGATGAGTCACCCTAATGTCTAACACTTGTTTATATCACTAAATATTTATACTTAAATTTTATACTTAATTATATCATTTGTTATGATGAGTCACCCTACTTTGAAACTTCAAATTTTATTGTATACTCCCTTCCCCCTTCCCATTTTTCATTCCTTAATTTCCTGCCACCCTCTCACAAGGGTGGTATTTAAGATTTGTAACTGTAGGTTTTTTAGAAAACATTATTTTGGTTTCCTATTGTAAACCATCGCATTTTCTTCCACTACTTCTCTTAGAACTACTATGTATTTTTATTCATTGTTATCTCTAGGGTCCCAACAATGAAACCAATATTCGAAAGAGGAAAAGGGGAACTACAGTCTAAAGACCTAAACACTAATATCCCTTATTTAGTATATTTATACCCTAGAGAATATATTGAGAGAAAAGAGTAATTTCCCAAGGAAAACTAGATCAAAATACATTCCATATGTAACATTTATAAGAATAAAATTCATTCTTCCATAACACAGAGATATATTAATCTTTATATCTCCATATACATCATCTTATATAAGTTACAAGGTAGGTATTAGTTTTTTCTCTCTCTCTATTCTTTTATCTTTCTTCCTAAATAAAAGGAAAATGGGGTGTTCCACCATTTTAGAGATGAAACTGAGGACCTATTTCACAGTTTAGTTCATTGGGAAACCAAGATCCCTCAACCAAGTGACTCAATTGAGGGAAGGACTATGGGGTTTCCTTCTTTGATTAAATGGCGGTTCATCATTAAATGAAGCTTCAAAGGAGAAATGCAAAATATTATACACAAAACCCTAGAAACTTGAAAGCATTAAATCAAATTGAAAAACAACATGAAATTGAAAAGTAAGTTGTAAGAGTAGAGATGTCAAGAAAAGGTCTAAAAACCATAGAAACTATCGTTATAAGGTGGACTAGGATTGATACGCTGGACTAGGTGATTTAGTCGTAGTATTTGAATCTGGGTAGAATCTGGAATCTTCTAATGATTGTTCAAGATCTACAGAAAACTAAAAAAAGGGCTATACATGGACTCATACACCTAGTTGGGAAATCTAGTCCCACTAATAGGGTATGATTGATATTTATGTAGCCTCTAGTGATCTTTTGTATCTTCCATCTTGTCCGATCTTCAGATCTAAAACTTTGAATTCTAGCATGTAGGTGAGTTTCTGTGAAGATGAAAACTTCTTGACAACTTTGTCTTCAAAGGATCTTCAAGCTTCAATTCACCTAGATCTACAAACACACATTAAGAGAGAAATTTTTTGTTTTATTAAGGAATGGGGGTTTTCCTTAGTCAAACCCCATTTTGGTAATTAAACCTTGAAATGAAATAGAAAATCTTGAGGGAATGATGAGTGAACAAATGTAATGTTGCAACTCACCAAACCTTTGAAATGAAGGATGCAAACCTATGTGAAGTGGCTAGCATGAATGTGGATCTTGACTCTCAATTGAATGCTTGAAAATTTTCTTGAATGCTTGCTTGAATCATGAAAACCTACATCACAAATGTTAGCTCAAAAAAACACATGATACATGGTGACTTTGACATGATGCTTGAATCTTGAATGCTGCTCCAAATGCTTGATGATTTTCTCTTAAATTCTCTTGATCTCATAGACTTTCCTTAGGAATTCTTGAACAAAACTGCTAGATACCTTGTTAGAATTGTTGATATGAAACTATGTGAAATAACCTTGTATTTATACTTGTTTATGCCAAATTTCTTGAAATTTCAACACTATAAGCTGACATTAGATCTAGGATAATAAAATCCCAGAAAGAATTTGATTTAAAATATTTCAAAGTTAGAGTGGGACTCATACGCTAGGTTGGGTGTATGAGTCCCAATGGCATAAACCTAGGACACAAACTCCAAGAAGTTTTAAGTTTATAGTGCAACATTTAAAATCAAGTCTCGAGACCTAGGTGAGACCCATACACCCAAGGGGGCATATGAGACATAGATACTTAGATCTAAAACACAACCAAAACAATTAGGTTATTATTTTTCATTTGTTTAATATTGGGATTATCCTCAAAAAAATGCATTTAATTATGCTTGTGGATGCAAAATAGGACAAATTAAGGCATAAATAAACCTAATTTTTATAGGGAGGGCCCAAACAAGTGTGAAAATGTAAAGGGAAACATTTTTCTACACTACATTTAGCCCCCACTTTAGTGAGAGGCTGACCTTGCATCAAACTCACACTAAAGTAGACAAATTCACATCAAGAGGGGTCCAAGTATAACAATGCTAGTGAGATAGGATGAAAATGATCAAGAGCGATGATCAAGCCCCTAGGGTCAAGATCCTATGGAAAACAAACATAGGCACAAAATAACACACATGTGAATGATGTATGAAGAAACAACAAGGTACAAGCATACATTGTCAAAAACATAAAAAAGAAATAAAAAAGGAAAAAAGAGGTGTGGATTAAGCCTTGACTGTTTGTCCAACACGATGTGGATCAAGCCTTAGTTGTTTGTCCAAAAATGTTTACAAGTGGAACATGATGTCCACTATGCAAACAAAACACACACTCATATGGGCTAGGGGAAGCTGGTATCCACTATGTGAGCTCACCTAGAGAAGTGAGACACATATGCACATAACCAATATATTCTCACACAAACAAGCAATTATATATGGGAAATTCATGCCTATGGTCAAATCCCATATGTACTAACCATACCAAAGCTATACCTCTTGATAACTTGATAAAGAACCACACAACATGAACAATAGGATTCATGAGGCAAGAAAAACTATGTATGCTAACACCCATGAACAAATAGGATGGGTCCATAGGCAAGCAAAGTGTGTTATGCAAGATTGCCATATAACAGTTATTGTAAATGTGAAATTGATGCAGTGAAAAACAACAACACTCTCAATCATTTCAACAAAATCTAGAAATTATGCAAACCTGGAAAAATGATTTACTCAAATTTGAGAATTACTTGTGTAAAATTAAATTGACTATATGATTCCATTACTTTGCACTCCAAAATCAATTAAATCGATTATTAGATTTCATTACTTTGCAAAATTCAAGCAATTTCATTTCCCTCAATGTTTCAACTCTTCATTTTCCTTTGTACATTCAAACAACTTCATACATTGATTTCCTATTGTTTTTCAATGTATAGCCCACTTCTTGGTTCATGTCTTAGCAATACCAATATGCATCTCCTTTGATTTCATTGTTCTTTGCACCATTCCATATGCCTGAACTCCATATCCTCTATCAAGCTATATTATGCCACTACCTTACCTTCTTAACATTGGAATTTTCTCCTTATCTCTCACAGACAAATAATTGTTGATTTTTCTATGCATTGAATTCTTTTAAATCCACACATTGCTACCTTATGGTAGTGTGGGCTTCCTTTACCATTTCATCCAACACTTATTAAAAATTATCTTCTTTTCACTGTTGACCAAATCATTCATTAATGCTTGATGTTTTCTCTCGCATTACTACTCATCTCTATCCACCATGTCTCTCCATTCATTTTTGATAGGCCTTTGTTGTTCTCTCTTCCTCCATGCCTTAGTTCCCAAACTCTTTTGTTATTAAAATTTGTACTTCTTTGCTTAACTCTATACTAGTTTTCTATCATACAATCTCTTAGTCGACCCTCTCTAAAGGAAAAACTCATCAGTCTTTATTCCTCCATATGCTCTATTTTAAGAGTCACCTTGAATATTTTTTTTTCAATCATCTCTTTCTATCGGGTGATGAACACCAATTCCATGGTTGGGTGTGGCTTGTTAAATGTGAATTCAAATCAACCCGCAGCCCTGCTCTAACTTCTCTCTTCAAGCCTTCTTTCCCCAGTGCACACCAATACCCACAAGTTTGCATTTCTATTTTTATGTTTAGAGTGATATCTATTCACATTATTTTCACAACTGTTCAAGTCCCCTTCACTTTTGGTCTTCTTTTCCATTCTCAACTCTCACAAATTAAATTGGCATTGAATCACATAATAAATTTGATCAATAATTAAAATGTACATATTTGGACTCACGAAGTTACAAAAAAGGAGTGTTTGGAAGGCATGATGTTCATCATTTAAATTTTCCTCAATCAACCACCAAAATTAGAATGAACTATTCGCAGAGAAAAATAAAAGAAAAACCAAATTGTTTTTTTTTGTTGATGTCGATTCCATTGAACCCGGATGCTCCTGCATCATACTCCCGAGGAAGAAAAGATTCAAGCTCTGCTTGAATGGAAGATAGCAATAGGAGATCCATGTTTTAATTTTTTTGCCAAATGTCTTTAAGTCTCTGCACATTGTCTTCTTTGGAACAATTCCATGTTGCAATTGAACCTCGATTCTCACAAAGATTCTACTTCATCTATTGTAATCTACCTTCATACCACACTTTCTTCAAACCACTCTCTACCCAAAAAATATTATAAAATATGCTTCCTTTACCCACCTTCTCTTAGTAGAGGAAATATACACCTTCTACCTAGCTTTATCTTTGTTGGAGGATAGCAGTTACAAACTCTCTTTCACACCTACAACAAACTTTCTCTCACAACTCTCTTATCCTGGGGCATACCTTGCACTCTTAGTGTCTTCTAGCTTTGATACCAATTTTATGTAAAGAAGGGTGACACAATCCAAACTAACTCAATCAAACCTTTACCCAAATCTTAACTCCTCAAACACAATGATTTCCTTCACAATCCACCATTTCTTAAGTAGGGAAGCAAATGCCTCTTTCTTGGCATAACTTGCAATAAACAACTCAAACCCACATTCTAAAGACTATTTAGGATACCTTTTTGGCATTTACTAACATACTAAATTTTCATATATGACTCCTTTGGAACAACACCCTCAAAAACCTGCTATGTTGCTTGACAATATGCCTAAATAGGCTTGTTTGAAAGGGTGGAAACAAGGATTTCAAAACCTAGGTCTCCAATCCTCATACCAAGGCTTCCAACATGTAAACTTAGGTTTTCCCAATAAATTCCAACCCCTTCCAACCTATTCCCAAAATATTTTATTCAAACCCTAACATCTAAGCATCATTTTTTTCCCAAAACCATGAGTTTCCAGTCTAGGGCATCAACTTATTTGCTCAAATCCTCCTCCCCTACTCCTACCAACACCATGAAATCAAAATGCACCCTATCTAACACCATTCCACCGATGAAAATATTTGAGAATTAGTTGAATTGGGTTAGATATGGTGTATTTTTATTTCATGGTGTTGGAAGGAGTAGGGGAGGAGGATTTGAGAAAATAAGTTGATGCCCTGGGCAATAAAATCATGGTTTTGGGCAAAAAATGATGCTTAGATGTTAGGGTTTGAATAAAATATTGTTGGAATAGGTTGGTAGGGGTTGGAATTAATTGGGAAGACCTAATTTGACATCTTGGAAGCCTTGGCATGGGGATTGGAGACCTGGGTTTTGAAATCCTTGTTGCCACCCTTTCATGCAGGCCTATTTAAGCATATTGTCAAGTGTAGCAATAGGTTTTTGAGGGTGTTGTTCCAAAAGAATCATATCTAAAAATTTAGTATGTTAATAAACTGGAAAAAAGGGTATCCTAAACAATCTTTATAATGTGGGTTTGAGTTTTTTATTACAAGTTATGCCAAGAAAGAGGTGTTTGATGCCCTACTTGCAAAATGGTGGATTGTGAAGGAAATCATTGTGTTTGAGGAGTTAAGACTTGGGTAAAGGTTTAATTGATTTAGTTTGGATTGTGTCACCCTTCTCGACATGATAAATAGTGTAAGGTAAGTTCAAATGGGTGTTTCTTAGTTCATGTAAGGTTTGAACTTAGGGAACATTGTGCCTAATGTCTCCAAAAGAGGACCAATCAGAATAGGAGATTCACAACTTAGGGAATGCACTCTGCTTGACATTACCACTAAGAGTACTATAGTATGCTAAGATATATCACATTCTTGAATGACATCAAACCCAATGAACAACCATAAGGAGAAAGAACCATCGCATGATGTAAGAAGACCACACAATGAAACATGAGTTGTAATTGAGATGCAAAAGAATAATGCCAATGTATGCCCCCACTTTAAAGAAATTTCTAAACACCATGCTATGAGAAATTACTTTAAAGTATCAAATGATAACTACTAACAATAAAGAGGCCATGAGAACTTATTTTGAAATCCCTATTCTATGTCATATATTTGCAAATGAAGGTACGTCATGAAAAGGGGTTTCCCCCAAAATGAAATCCCAAAATCACATAAAGGATCAATGGATTAAAGGTTAGTATGTCTTTGCTACAATGTTATTATAGAGCTCAATCATTCCCCAAATGACTCATGGATCAAAGAAGAATGACACAAAGAGAGAAAAAATAAAGAAAATATTTTGGGTCAACATAGAAGAGACCTAAATTTCTTGATTCCTTACATCATCCCAAAAAGGAAAACACAAGACAAAGAAAATGATAAATTATGACATAGAGAAGAATGTAGATACAAATAGAGGAATATCACAAAGAGATAGATACATCAAACAAAATGATACATGAGATCACATTATGCACATGCAATCACACATATCATGAAAAAAGGAAAACAAAGACAAGACTAGTAAGGCACATGTGAGTCAACCTATAGCAGGTTGTCTGCATCCCAATCTTGTTCATCATATGTGAAAGGTAGAAAACTATCCAAAGGGACAATAACAAGTGCGGTACTAGGAGCATCACCAAGTTCAACACATGGTGAGTCACTCTTTTTTAGGAGGATCATCACAATTTTTATTGTCTAAGCTCATGGAAGAAGAAAATAATAAATTCAATTCATTATGCACTTCTTCATCAATTTTAGCAATCTCATCATCATCATCCAAGTTAATCACAATGGGAGGTTGAATGATAATATCCAAAGAAGGTGCTTGTCCCTATTGTAGTTGTGATTTATGATCTTGTTGTGGAAAAGAGGGAGACTCGTTGTGTATTAATTCACTTGAGTTTGGATGTTGATTTTGTTTATTAATTTCTTCATTTAACCTTTGAGAAATAGCACAATTTCTATGACTACGCTCTCTCGCATTTATATTTCTTTTGGTATGATTTTCAAGCTATGTTTGTGTAGGAGTGGGTTTATCAATCATAGGATTATTTCTTCCCTTAGAGGAGCAACAAAAGGAACCATGGGAGGCTATTCAACCACTTTGTAAACTTGTTTTATCTTAGGAGTCACAATAGGATTATTTTGGTTGTCTCTCGATTTCTTCTAGGAGGTAGGAAAGGGATGTGTCTTAGGTTGGTCTTGGTTACTTGGAAGGTTTTTTTATTCAATCATGGTTTTGTCAAGGATAGGAGTATCAATCATGGGTTGAGGCATGTTTTGAAGGGATAATTTTTCTATGTGTTTCATTTTAAATTTTTTATAGGATTTGAAAAATAAATCTTCATCAGGTTTAATATGTTCACCAGGATCAATCCAAAATAAATTGAATGATAAACTCCCATGAGAAGACACAAGATTAGATTGACTATGGTGTACAAGAAAGATCTCATTGTCATTTATGAAAACTTTGAACATTTATGCACAGTCAACAGGATGACTTCCATGGAGGGTAGCCTTGGATAAACAAGCTTCACATAGAATTGATCTAACATTGGGATGATAGAGAATGAGAAATCTATTTTTTTCGATCCAACTTTTAAAGGAAGGATGATTGAACCTATTGTAGGGAAAGGAAAACCATTATACATTTATACATGCTTTCATTTTATCATATGTATCTTGATACATTTCATGCACAAGTAATAATTCTTCAGTGATCACATTCTCTCCACATAAGGGATCAATTAATACCCCATTAGTAGTCTTGTCATTGATTTGGTTGGCTATGTAAAGAGGACCATCAGGTACCTTTTTGATTATATCTTATGATGAGAAAGCAATTTCAAGAGGTATTTTAGTCTGGACCTTATGAGATTGAATTTCAATCAATCCAACCATGTTATCCATAGGATTTTATTCATTAGTATCCATGTTATCATCACCTATGTCAACATTCATCACATCATACTTGTTTCATTAGCTTTGAGAAATGAAATATTATGATTTTCCATTGGGTTGGTAAAGATTTACAGGTTTTGATTGGGAGGGGAAACAGACTTATTACCTTGATCATTGACACCACTAATTTGAATATGATACAAATCAATTAGATCTTGTACCATGTGCTTAAGACGCTTACAATGTTATGTATCATCTCCATTTTGATGGTGAAAATGAAAATAGGAATTTGATCTAAAGTTCAAAGGTAATGACTTAGTAGGATTAGAAGTTTTAATGAGAGGTAAGGAGATCAAGTTATTTCCTAGAAGTTGTAACATGGTGTTATGGAGGGTATCGAGTAAGGGGGAAAATTGTCTAGCCAGATCCCCAAATGTAAAAGTATTTGTATTTCTTATAGTGGCCACTTGGGCATCAACATTCTGGGTTTGTTGAGGGGGATTTAGTTGAATAAATCCTTTGTTTTTTTTCCTAAGAGGTTGGTAATTATTTTGAGTTGCATATTTAGACTTTTCAAGATGGCTAGAGGTAGGTTTTGTTTCATGACTACTAAAAGAGTTTTGATAATCATGAAGGGTAGCACACAAATGTATGAAGGAAGGAAATTTCATCATGCCAAGCTTATTTTGTAAGTTTTCAATGAACATTCTTTGAAGGTGAGGATTGGGAATCTTTATCAATTTAGGAATAAATAAATTGGTAGCATGAAATGAGTTTAGTAACCTTTTCATCATCCTTTTTCTTACATCTCATCAAATCAGCTAAGGTTTTGTAAGGATTGAGTGTTTTAATGGGAGGTAAGGTGATCATTTTCTATTTTAAAATTTATGACATTGTGCTATGTAGGGTATCAGGTAAGGGAGTAAATTGTCTAGCCAAATCCCCTAATGTGAAAGGGGTTGTCTTGTTTATAGTAGCCACTTGGGTATCGACATGTTGAGTTAGTTGAGGGAGGTTTTGTTGAAGGAAACGTTTATTCTATTTCCTAAAAGGTTGGTAATTATTTTCCTTTGTAGATTCAAAAATTTTAGAATGGCTAGAGGTGGGCTTTGTTTCATGACTACTAACTGAGTTTCGATAATCACGAAGGGCAGTATACAAGTGTACAAAGGAAGGAAACTTCATCATGCCAATCTTATCTTGTATCTTAGTTTGAAAATTCTCAATGAACATTCATTGAAGGTGAGGATCAAGAATTTGTATGTCGATTTGGGAATAAAGTG
Source organism: Sequoia sempervirens (assembly GCA_007258455.2). Classification (NCBI taxonomy): domain Eukaryota; kingdom Viridiplantae; phylum Streptophyta; class Pinopsida; order Cupressales; family Cupressaceae; genus Sequoia; species Sequoia sempervirens. The sequence continues at coordinate 127,484,673 of VDFB02168118.1, read as the reverse complement.
ATTGGTAGCTTGAAATGAAATAAGTAACATTTGTATCATCTTTTCGCTAACATCTCATCAAATCAGGTAAAGTCATCTTAAGATTCATGTGAAATTGGAAATGGTTAATAAAGGCCTCAAAAATTTCATTGAGTGAATGAATTGAGGTATTTGGTAATGAGGAAAACCATTCCAAAGTTGTATCTTTCAAGGATCTAGGGAATAGTTTAGCCAAAATTTTATCTTCAAAGATGAAATCACTACATAGGGTGGTAAAAGCAGAAACATGGTTAACAGGATCTCCTTTCCCACCATATTTCTCAAATTGAGGAACTTCTACACCTTGTGGAATTTTTTCTCTCAATATCTCTTTTCAAATAGATTTCTACAAATGTTAGGAGCATTATGAAAGGGAGAAATGAGATTTTCATGACTTTCAAGTGTATCTTCTAACACTAAACTATCTTCTTCATGACTAGGAAGGATATTAGGAGAAGAACCAATGTGATTATTAGGATTATCTACAATAACATCCATGTGTCCTATAATGTCTTTCCAAGTGGGAGAGGTAGGATTGTGATCACTCTCAATTATTGGATCTCTTAACACGAACATGTCCTCACAAATGTAATTTTCATGGTCGTTCACAATTGTATTCTTTTTCACTAAAGTATTCTCACAAGTAGGGGAGGTGTTGGGAGAGGAATGTAAACTAAGTAGTGGCAATCATTTCATCTTCTATTATTATAATATCTTCCCAAGGGGGAGGAGGAGAAGGACAAGAAAGACTTTCATGATTCTCAACAATTGCATCTTCTTTCACCAAGATACCCTCGTCACTAATAGGAGAGATATTAGGAGAAGAAGAACTATGATCATCATGGTTATATATGCTTGTTTCCTCTTTTATCACATCATTACCACAAATATGAGAGATAGGAGGGGGTGTAGATTTAAGGAAAGTGTCAACATTTTCACTTTATTGCACTAAGAGAGTCTCATAACTAGGAAATGCATTAAATGAATGACTAACATGCTTATTGACTAAATTTTTCTTTGCAAACTTGGAAAAGAAAGATACTAAAATTTGTGCAAAGTAATCTATACAAATTAAAAATGGAAAGAGATTTAAAATTCAATGCAATGAACTAGAATGAAATGTGTAGATGCAATTTTCAAATTCTAAACCAGGTAATTTGTTGATTATACTATGAATCAACCTAAAAATAAAATGTTGTAAATGCCAATTTGAAATTAATCAATTCATGCAATGAGCCAAATTAAGCTAGATCTACTGAAATGCATGTAACATAAACTCAACAAACTAAAACATGTATTCAATGAAAGCAAACAAAAGTACAAAAATGATGTTTTTAATGTTGTAAAAAGTAGTTCAGGTCTGATCTGGGACCAATTCGCCCAAAGGGGTGTATGAGTCCTAGTAAAGGTTTTTGGAAGGGTCAAATGCTAAAAAATGCACAACACTAAATTCCCAAAAAGTAGGCAAAACAACCTATACTGGGACTCAATCACCTAGAGGGGCGTATAAGTCCCGGATTAGGGTTTTTGCACCTACTTCAGAAAATTTTGAGTTTTTTCTAGGTTTTCTAACTTGTATGTTATGTTTATTATTTGTAATTGTAGAATTTTAGTGAAATTAAATGATCTAAGATGCAAAAATGTAACCTATATGGACTTTCACTAATGTAAAATTTTGAAACCCTAGATGCAAATTAACTAATGCAAGATCTAATGCAAAGTTAATGTTAGCTAGATCTAGGAATATGGTGCACTCTAAATCAGAAAATAAGGTGTTATAATGGCTAGGTTCAACAAAATGAAATGACGAAAATAGGCATTCTACCTTTTGGGAGGTAGAACACAAACTAGGTGTTTAGGGATCTAGGCCTATATCCTTCAAGTTTCATTCAAGGAAACCCTAGAGATGTAAATAAAATGATAGAATGAGGGAAACATATCTACAATAAGGGTATCCTAGGGTATGATTAAAGAAAATAAGAGGGTTCGCCATCAAACAAGGGCTTGGAAAGACTAGGAATCAAAATAACATGCAAAACCTAATTAAATGACTTAGGAAATGAAATTAAAAATCATGAAAAGAAACTAAGAATGAATAGAGGTTCACTTGGAAACTGAAGAGGCTCAGAACAAGGCCTAAAATCGTAAAAACACTAACTTTAATACTCATTGGGACCCATATGCCAGGTTGTGCATATTAGTCCTAGATTAGGGTTTATGGGCAAAAACTAAAATCTAGTAGTGACAAGTCTAGAACTCTTGAAATCTAGAAAAATCATTGTACTAGGACTCATATGCACAAGTGGCATATCAGTTCTATTCTTCCTTTTCAGAGGGTCAAGATCTAAATCTTCTCTCCTATCTTTGCTCTTTCTTCCACACTTCATTTCCAGATCTCAAACTATGAATTGTGACTTGTAGGTAACTTTATGTGATCTCATGAACAAGGTGACAACTTTGATGAATACCCTTAATATTGCAACTCAATCTTCAAAGAATCTTCAAGCTCTAAGACACCTAGATCTACAATCACATGTGTAGAGATAAAAACTTGTTGATTTTTAAGAAATAGGGGTTTGCCTTGGTCAAACCCCATTTAGGTAATTAAACCTTATGATGAAATAATGAAATATGAAACATTAACAATGATACCTTCAATGATTTCTTGGGATGTAAATCAACAATCTAGCATGAAGTGGCCATGTAGAGTGTAGATCGTGATTTTGAATTAGATGTTGTGCAATGTTTAATTTTGGTTCTTCAATGCTACATCACAACAATAGCTCAACAACATGCTTGATGCAATATGTCCTTGACATGATGATGGGTCTTGAACTGCTGCAACAAATGATGAAGAGATATTCTCTTGAATGCCTTAAAAATTCTCTTGTAAACTCTTTTAGCACTCTTATGAAGTCTTAGGATGCTTAACTCTTGATTGCTAGCATGATATTATGATTTCTTAGATGAAATAATTATTTAAAACCTTGTTTATATAGGCATTCCATCTAACTTATTGTTTATTAGATCCCAAATGTCGAGATTCATAAAATTTGAATTCAAAACCCTGATTTCCCACTCAAATCCCCAAAAAAGGGGCCAAATATGACTCATACACCACTTGTGGCATATAGGTCCCATCTTGATGGGACTCATATGCCCAATGTGTTGTATGGGTTTCATTAGGCCTTTTTCAGTGGAGTTAATGTTAGGGAGTTGGGAAACTAGGTTTATTTGATGTCTATGACAACACTAGATCAAGGCAACATTAGGCTCAATTTATCATTAATTACTCCCAAATTAAGTGTGGAAATGTAAAGGGATACATTTTTCTACACTACACTTATTATGTGCAGATGCAAATTTCTCTATGATATTCATTACCTTTTTCTCTGTAAGCCTTGCCCCAACTTCTATTTCAACTTGTCCTTTAAGTCCAAAGGCATAATCTTTGAAGGAGTCAAATATTTTCTCTAGACCTATACTACTTTGTTGCAAGGGAAATTACAAAAATAGAGATGAAACAATTGGTAAAAATATTGTTTGCTCTCAATTGTTTTTGATTTGTCCTTGATGTCAAAAGTGGTTCGTTGATATGAGAATATATGTGATGATTGGTTAATATATGTTGTAGATTTGTTTATTAATATTGGTTGGGTTTTGGATTTATATATGATGATGTTGGCTAACAATGTTTATCATTTTGAAAAGATGTTTCTCAGTTTGTCAGTTTGACCCTTCAAGGTTACAAGTACATCTTGTTTCTTGAGATGAATTTGGCTCAGTTTGGTTGCATTGGCATCTTTGATATCACAATGGTCTTTGCACTTGAAATATTTTAGATTGATCAATTAAGGTAGTTTTCTCCATTCTAGTCCTTTGATATTAAGGTGGTTTTCTATGCTTTCATTTTGATGAAAATTCATGTTAAAATTTTCCAAAGGTTCATAGACCTTGTCATCTCCATCACATATAATATTAAGTCTTTGAATATTTCATTATTTGTATCATATTTAATTTTAAAATGTTTTAAAGCCTTTATCATAAAGGGCTAACATCAACATTGGAAGTATCTTACATTTACACCACATTGGGTGTCAAGCTCCAAAAGTAACATAAGTTTGGAAAGAAAAACAAAAGTAAAAATGACTTTGTTAGGAATGCTAAATTTTGGGCCACAAAGGATAACCCAAGGGAAATGTAGGGTTATAAGCTTATTTTCAAAGCTCTACAAAAGACTTTTTTTTTATCATTTCAAAGCCCACATTAGGGCACAACAGGCAGCAAAATCACAAGGAAAGCAAGGGTTTGAGATGATGATAGTGTCAGCAACTTGAAGTGACAAAGCTCAAATACACTAAAAAGATTGGATGGAGTCTACCAGCTGGACGGTTATGAAACTATTTGACAGGTTTTTGAGGTATTCTTTCAGTTGGTTTTTCATCCATTGTAATTAAGTATTGTAAAAACTCTCTCAATGCTTACAGGCTTTGAAACAATTTGTTAAGGGAGCTGTTAAGAATTTTTTTGATTAAACCTGCATTATTTTTACAAGTAAATCTTTGGTTTTGAAATATTATTGAGGGCTTAATTGTTGTTTATTATGTTTAAAACCCTTTAGGGTTTCTGGATGACTATACTTGACTGTAACTAAAACGTTTCATTGTGGTGACATCTATATTTTTTGTTAAAGGGATTGATTGAAGAAGGATTATTTAGTGTTTTTCATTTAAACCCTAACTCGAGTTGGTTTACAGTTACACAAACTATCTTCAGAGGTTATTTTGTAGTGTATTTAAAGATGGTTTTCTAGAATTTCTCGGTTGGATCTGCAAGAAAATAAATAAATGAGACTTTAGGCTTAATCTTGATAGACATAAGACATTGTAATGCTTTGAAAATATTTTTGATTCTCATATTATTGCATAAGAGAAGATTTTGTCATTTTTATACAACATTCTTCAATGTGCTCATTGAAAATCTTCATGGTCTACTATTGAGATTCTAGGACTGCATTTGCACTTCTAGGGTTTTAATAGTACACTATAGATTGATTATTCATTATATTTTTATGGAGTTGGTGCTCTTGAAAAGTGTAGATTTGGTGCTCCTGAAAACTGGAGGAGTTGGTTCTCCTGAAAAGTGGAGGAGTTGGTGCTCTTGTAACTTTGGAAGTTGGTGCTTTTGAATTGTGTGGAGTTGATGCTCCTGAACATTTTAGAGTTGGTGCTCTATCTAAATAAAGTGATATATTTTTTGAGTGGTTTTTTTTTCTCTTGAGGGTTTTCCATTTAGGACATATATTGTATTATGTGATGAGTCTTGGTGTGATTTTTTTCATGTCTATCTAATTTTCATAAGGTATCAAATGCATTAATGTCTATTATTAGTTCTTATTTTTGCAATGTTAATGTGATTTGTTGTTACAAGTACTTTCATAGTCATATGTTGCAAACTAGTTTAAAATCTATGTTTAACCAAATATATTTTTCATGTTGTGATGAAAAGTATTTATTTTATCACCTCACATGTTCATTCATTGATTCATAGTTCAAGATTGTCTTGTTTCAATCTATCATAATGTACTAAGGCTCTTTGTTGTCTCAATGCTTATCATATGTCATTTAGTTGCACAATTGTTACAGTGTCTCATAAATCCACATTGAAAGATGATGGTCTTAAAGTGATTCAAATAATTTGGTCTTCATGTACATAGTCTTATGAGGTGCAATTGTTTTTTCATCATGCTCTTATTATTAAATAATGCCAGTCACATCTTTGGCAAGTGCAAGATATCTCACACAAGTTATATTGGCATAAGTTGTCTAAATGAACTGAGTTAATGTTGTCATATCTTTTCTTACCTATTTTTCATGAATTATCTCAAAGTAATTATTCTACTCTATTATCAATAGAAAGGATATCTGAACTAAAAGTCTTTTTTGAAGTTTAAAAAGTTTAATTTTTATGTCTATCTATAAAACATTGATTCACCCCCCCTCTCAGTGTCTTTCCATACTCCAACAAGTGGTATCAGAGCCATACCCATGCATAACTCTAACCAATTTAGGGTTTCTTAGTCATAGAGTATTCATTATGGTTAAGTGTGAAAGAAACAAAGGTCAAAATAAAACCACTAGTGTCAAGCAAAAACTTGATCAACTAACCCCTGTCAATTCTAGTGAAGTTTTGTCTCAAGAAATACCCCTGCTAGTTGATACTAAAAGTGATCTTGTAATTGGAGAAGAAGGAGATCACTTCGTAAGTGACTTTGAACAAGAATTTGGTGAAAAAGAATGTGAAGGTGATGATTTTGAGGTTGATTTGGAAGGAGAACTTCTTGCTGCCTTTGATGAACTTAAAAGGATTAAACAAGAAAATTAGGAACTGAAGGTACAACTTCAAAAGAGTATTGACACTAATAAGGTATTAAACCAAAAATCTGGTAAATCTGAAAAGATTATTGAATTTCTGAAAGCTCAAATGGTTGATAGGAAAAGGATTGAAGATGGATTGGAAGTCAAGTTAAAAAAAATGTATGAATTGTGTAATAAACTAGAAAATGAGGTTGCTTCATTGAAGAAATGTTCAGATAATCATTTCTTGTTAAAAGAACTAACTCTTAAAGATGAAATGATTCTAAGTCAAAAAATTGAAATTGAAGAATGTAAGAGGATAGCAGATGTTGTAAGGTTAGATTTGGAGGTTAAAAATATTGAATGTCTAAAAATTGAAGGAGAAGTAGTTGCATTAAGGAAAGATCTTGAAAGTGTTAAGGTTCAATCAGATAAAAATAAGAAATTTGATCGTAGTACTAATCTATTGAATGAGATGTTGAATAGGAAAAATCATTCTAAGGATCCTACAAGATTGGGATATGGGGTTGGACAAAGCTCTACAAAAGAATCTAAACATGAGACAGTGTTTGCTATTGCAGATGGAAAGAGGTTTACAGTCAAGTAAACACCAAGAATGAAGGTTGATATTGGTCACCATAATGTTGTTGCTCAGATAGAAGATAAATGTGCTGATTAAAGGACAAAAAGACCATCATGACCTCCATTTATTAGGTATAACTACTCTCAATTTCATGGATATTGCTATTGTTTTCATGCTTATGGTCATAGACCAAGAAATTGTATGAGGTATGGAAGATATGATCATAGAAGTTTTGGAATGTCAAGAAAGTATGATTCCTTTACTCCTCAAATTGGTTATAATATCACATTCTTTACGTGTCATAAGCTTGGGCATAAGGCATAAAAGTGTAGGAGTAAGTTGAATGCATCTTTAAAAACAAAAATGTAGATGCATTGAGCAAGAAAAAGAAAGGGCCCATACAAATTTGGAGAAGAAAGCAAGAATCTAATCAAGTGCATGTTACACAAAAAGCTTCACCTACTACATGAGATGTAGTATGAGGTAAGAGGGAGTAGGTCAGTGTTTATTTCTTTTAGCCCTTAGAGAAAACAAGGAAATTGAGTAAGTTTATGCATAATGCAGAGTCTATATTGTTGTAGTTGCTTTGGTTGTTTCACGATGTTCATTCTTGTTGATCAATAGTGGTGTGGGTGCACTGGTAATTTTCCATAATGATTTTGATGTCAAAAGGTGTTCATCAATTAATTATGATATCAAAAGTTGGAAGGTTGGTCCTTTTTGTGATCCTGCTTGTTTTATCAATTATATGCATCTTGAACTTTAACAGTTGTTGATGATTTCAAAGGAAAAATGTGATTTAAGTGAACAAGACTTGGTATGGTCTAGTGGTCTTGATAAGTTCAAGGTTCATAAGTGATAGTGGTTTTCCAATCTTTCTTGATAGTAATCTACTCTTTATGGAACCTTGTGAATTGATGGTATTTTTCAATGTTTCATCACAGTGGATCAGTGGTTGACAATTGTCTTTGGAAGAGTGGAAGTGTTCCTAATTTGTGATTTGTTCAACAATACTCTTGAAATTGTAGCAATCTTGACACCCTTAATAGAGTTGAGTCTTCCTTGGTCTGCTATATATAAGTGATGGTTACAATGATTATAATCTTAATATTTGTGTGATTACTTGCAATAATGTGAGTTCTTATGACAGTGGTCACTTCATTCTTACATTAGGGAGAACTAGACTATGGAACCTTGTCTGCTAAATGGATAGTCGTTTGACAGTTTTGACTACTAAGTGGACAGTAACCTAGACTTGCAATTAGTGTTAATAGTGTATAATGCATAGTGAAGACACTGCAATGATTTCTAAGCTCTTTGATGTCAGTCTAATGGTGATTATGTTTCTTTACTAGTAGTCTTCACCAATGTGCTTGGACAGAGTATCTTTAATTTTTTTGTTACAATCAACAATGGTTTTTGCAAAGTGTTTCCAAGAATCAGTTACTTAGTGATCTTTGCTAAGTTGTATAGTGATAACACTCAGTGGTAATGCTTGAAGGTGTATAAGTTAGTAATGCCAATTATGTCAAAATAACAATTGCTTGATGAGAACTCTTGCAAATGGTATTGTACCTGATAGTAGTTTGAGAGTTGACTTCCAATATCTACTTTTGAGGGATGCTACTTAATCTAGCATTATCTTCCATATTGATCATTATCTTCACTTTATTCAAAGTATTTATATATGGTGTCTTTAATAGTGTTATGATGCATTTCCTTCATTTAGAAAATGTTGATTTATTTAAAATAGTATGGTACTCCAACATTGGTAGTATTTGATGATGAGATAGTAACAAATCAATTACTGGTTCATCTTTGAGATGATACAGTCTCATTGTTGATCTATCAATATTTGTATTAGATGAAGTGGAGTACAAAGATATTTTTGGTCAGCTAGCAAGGTTACTTTCTAAGAAATAGGGATGGCATCCATCAAAGTCTCAAGAATGAAGATTTTTTGTTAAAAATGTTTAAAGAGTGACAGTTGAAGACTCTGCTACTTCTGTCAGCATTCTTATAATATTTAAAACTAGGAGCTTATCAAATGTCTTAGTGCTCTACGGATGCAAATATTGCTTATGGATTGATAATATGTATATATCAGACAACAAGATTGACCCATGTTTTATGAGTATAATCAACAAGAACCCATCTCTCATGATATTGAATGTACTTTTCCACTCATTTACAGAGACAATTGAGAGGAGGTCACCTGTTTCTTTCTTTTCCATTTAGTTCGAACCATTTAATAGAGCCTCTTTAGCTCATCAATTGATAGTAGGAGTATTTCATCCGTGTTAAATTATGATATGTTATCAGATTCAATGTAACTCAAACTCATTGAATGCATCCATCTTCATGATAGCTGAATGGTCCACTTAGCACTCATTGCATCTAGGTGATGCTCACAGAGGTGAAGCAGTCCGGCCCCGAGGTCACCCATCCCAAGACGCTTCTAGGTGATGCTCACGAGGTTGCAGCTTTGGAGCTCGGGATGGGTCTCCTGATAGACCCGCTTCCTCCGTGAGCATCACCTAGATGCAATGAGTGCTAATGGACTATTCAATATCAAGAGATGGGTTCTTGTGAACCGCATCTCATGAAACATGGGTCAATGAGTTTGACTCTAAACTACACGGTTGAATCTGATAGCAATATCATAATTTGACATGCTGGGAAAAATACCTCCTACTTATCAATTGATGAGCAAAGGCCTCTATTATGAATGGTTCATAAGGCACACACTTACAAAGGTTTTTGCAATGGTAATAATTCGCTTAACCTGGAGAAACCCCGTTAAGCGCCGAGCCATGGGTGACCTCAGGCCCCTTCAGAGCATCACCTAGATGCAATGAGTGCTAAGTGGACCATTCATTCAGATGAGTATCATGAGAATGGGTCAATGAGTTTGACTCGAAACTACAGAATCCTGATAGCAATATCATAATTTGACACACTGTGAAAAAAATACCTCCTACTTATCAATTGATGAGCTAAAGGGGCTCTATTATGAATGTTTCATAAGGCACAACACTTGCTGAAGGTTTTGCAAATGGGGTAACAACTCAAGCGGGCTTAACCTTGGAGAAAACTCCCTGGTTAAGCGTGCTTGAGCTAGAGCAGTACTGGGATGGGTGACCTCCTGAGATGGACCAGTGCTTGACCTCTGTGAGCATCACCTAAATGCAATGAGTGCTAAGTGGACCATTCAATATCATGAGAGATGGGTTCTTGTTGAACCAGTACTCATGAAACATGGGTCAATGAGTTTGACTCGAAACTACACGGTTGAATCCTGATAGCAATATCATAATTGCTTATGGATGTCAAATTTCTCTTGCAATAAACTGTAAAATCACCAATATATTATTTTCCATGGTGGTAGTAGGATAGTGAAGATTAGAGATTCAAAGGTACAGGGTAGTTAGACAATGGATTTCTAGATCATTGGTATGCAATGGAAAGTGATTTGTTACTATTTTCATTAGTGTGTAGAGGTACTCTAGTGGTATTTTAGTGGTATTTTTTTGTGGTTAAGATCTCTCTTGATAGTACTTCAGGTTTTTAATCTTCATGAGTGTGATTGGTTATTCTGTGTTATTGATCATATTAGAGAATTTGCACATCTATGATAAGGTTTGCAAATGGGGTGGTGAATTGCTAGTGTGCTTGCAATGGATTGAAAGTGACTTCAATGTCCCATTTGGATTATTTGATAGTGCTTTTTCCTTCCTAGTTTTCTTACTTTGTGACAATGTGTAATGATAGTGTAGTTTGAGAAAAGGGGTGATGAACTATAGTTCAATGGTAACTGGAATAGTAAATATGATGCTCAGAGAGGAGTGACGATTCTAGCTTTGATATATCCTTGTATGGAGCTTCTTTGTAGGGGGGCTTGTTTCTATATGTTTTCATTCACATCTCTCTTGTATATTTTCCTTTGTTACTATATTGCTTTACTTGCAACTAGTTACTGTGTTGGTTTTGTCTTAGTTGTTTATCTTCATGGCATCTCACTTTCTCCTCTTTCATCCTTTCTCATTGAGGCAAAAAAGGGGAGAGAAAGTATTTGTTTTTCCATCAAGGAAAAAGGGGGATTTTGTTGTCTCTTAGTTGTTTTTGGTTTCTTCTTGATGTCAAAAGTGGTTCGCTGATATGAGAATATGTGTGATGATTGGTTAATATATGTTGTAGATTCGTTTATTCACATTGGTTGGATTTTGGATTTATATATGATGATGTTGGCTGACAATTTTTATCATTTTGACAAGATGTTTCTCAGTTTGTTAGCTTGATCCTTCAAGGTTACAAGTACATCAAGTTTCTTGAGGTGAATTTGGCTCAGTTTAGTTGCATTGGCATCATTGATATCACAATGGTCTTTGCACTTGAAGTATTTCAGATTGATCAATTAAGGTGGTTTTCTCTATTCCAGTCCTTTGATATTAAGGTGGTTTTCTATTCTTTCATTGTGATGAAAGTTCATGTTAAAAAATTTAAAAGGTCCATAGACCTTGTCATCTCCATCACATATGATATTGAGGCTTTGAATATTTTATTATCTGCATCATATTTAATTTTAAAAGGTTTTAAAGCCTTTATCATAAAGGGCTAACATCAAAATTGGAAGTATCTTACATTTACACCACATGGGGTGTCAGCCTCCAAAAGAAACATAAGTTTGGAAAGAAAAAAAAAAAGTAAAAATGCTTTTGTTGGGCATACTAAATTTTGGGCCACTTGAAGGATAACCCAAGGGAAACATAGGGTTATAAGCTTATTTTCAAAGCTTTTCAAAAGATTTTTTTTTTGTTTTATCATTTCAAAGCCCACATTAGGGCACAACGGGCAGAAAAATCACATGAAAATCAAGGGTTTGGAAAGATGATAGTGTCGACAACTTGAAGTGACAAAGCTCAACTACACTAAAAATATTATATAGCATCTACCAGCTGGATGGTTATGAAACCATTTGATAGGTTTTTGAAGTATTCTTTTAGTTGGTTTTTCATCCACCGTAATTAGGTATTGCAAAAACTCTCTTGATGCTTACGGGATTTGAAACAATTTTTTAAGGGGGTTGTTAATAATGTTTTTGATTAAATGTACACTATTTTTATGAGTAAATCTTTGGTTTTGAAATATTATTGAAGGCTTAATTGTTGTTGATTATGTTTAAAACCCTTTAGGGTTTTTGGATGACTATACTCGACTGTAACTAAAAAGTTTCATTGTGGTGATATCTAAATTTTTTTTAAAGGGATTGATTGAACAATGATTATTTAAGGTTTTTCATTTAAACCCTTACCCAAGTTGGTTTATAGTTACAAAAACTATTTTTAGAGGTTATTTTGTAGTGTCTTTAAGAGATGGTTTTTTGGCATTTCTCGGTTGGATCTACAAGAAAAATAAATAAATGAGACTACAGGCTTAATCTTGAGAGTCATAAGACATTGTATTTCTTTGAAAATCTTTTTGATTCTCATATTATTGTATAAGAGAATATGTTGTCATTTTCATACACCATTCTTCAATGTCCTCATTGAAAATCTTCATGGTCTATTGTTGAGATTCTAGGACTACATTTTCACTTCTAGGGTTTTAATAGTACACTATAGATTGATTATTCATTATATTTTTATGGAGTTGGTGCTCTTGAAAAGTGTGGAGTTGGTGCTCCTGAAAAGTGGAGGAGTTGGTTCTCCTAAAAAGTGGAGGAGTTGGTGCTCTTGTAACTTTGGAAGTTGGTGCTTCTGAATTGTGTGGAGTTGATGCTCCTGAACATTTTAGAGTTGGTGCTCTATCTAAATAAAGTGATATATTTTTTGAGTGTTTTTTATTCCCCTTGAGGTTTTTCCATTTAGGACATATAATGTGTTATGTGATGAGTCTTGGTGTGATTTTTTTTCATGTCTATATGATTTTCATAAGGTATCAAATGTATTAATGTCTATTATTAGTTCTTATTTTTGTAATGTTAAAGTGATTTGTTGTTACAAGTACTTTCATAGTCATATGTTGTAAACTAGTTTAAAAGCTTTGTTTAACCAAATATATTTTTCATGTTGTGATGAAAAGTATTTAGTTTATCACATCACATGTTCATTCATTGATTAATAGTTCAAGATTGTTATGTTTCAATCTATCATAATGTACTAAGGCTCTTTGTTGTCTCAATGCTTATCATATGTCATTTAGTTGCACAGTTGTTATATTGTCTCATAAAGCCACATTGAAATATGATGGTCTTAAAGTGATTCAAATATTTTGGTCTTCATGTACATAGTCTTATGAGGTGCAGTTGTTTTGTCATCATGCTCTAATTATTAAATAATGTCAGTCACATCTTTGGCAAGTGCAAGATATCTCACACAAGTTATATTGGCATAAGTTGTCTAAATGAATTGAGTTAATGTTGTCATATCTTTGTTTACCTCTTTTTCATGAATGCTCTCAAAGTAATTATTCTTCCCTATTATCAATAGAAAGGAAATATGAACTAAAAGTCTTCGTCAAAGTTTAAAAGGTTTAATTTTTAGGTCTATCTATTAGACACTAATTCACCCCCCCTCTCAGTGTATGTCCATTCTCCAACAAATATTACTTGCTTGGACAAGAGATGTCCCAATGAAATACCGAAGGAGGACTCACCGTGATTTTATTTTGCATGCTCATGTTGAGCATCATCAATGTGCATAATTCTTATCATATCTGGTTTTGGGGCATTAGGGCCAACACTTAGATCTTTTTCCCTCTAACTTAGAAACCATTAAATCCAAGATAATAAAGAAGAGATTATAACTTAGAAACCATTGGCAAGGTAGGAATGGGATCCAAAGGGGGTTTTGTTGTAATAGTCCTTTGGGTGAAAGAGTTAACAAACGGAAGCTCAATATTGAAGCTATTTAAGACATGAGAAGCCATAAGTTGATAACTTCATCTCACAGGAGTGTTGGATGTAGAATACCATGTCATGAAACTCTTAAATCAAATTCAAGTTTTGAGACATATAAATGTTCCCAAGAATAAGAAGATATAAGGAAAGTAAAAGAAGTCATGAAAAGATAAATATGTTGATGATATCTTAGAAGACAATGTTTTAGGTTTATGTTTTTGCAATAACAAAAGAGAACATATTCAAATGATTTTATTTCTAAATTAAACATATAATGTTAGAATATGAAAATCATTTATTCAATTTAGATGTGAAGTACTTTTTTTTTTCAAAAGTAATATATAATGAGTTCACATGAATAATAAGATATTCAGGCAACCTAATATTTTAATTAGATTACAAATTATATGTTTTTTAAGTCAAATTAAATATAATTGTAAGATACATTGGGATCACCAAAATGTGTGATGGGAAATGAAGATTTAAGCTAACATCCTAACCTAAATCAATCATTTCGTCATACAAACATTGAGGGACACAAAAGTAACTAAGGGGCCTTGCTTGGTTGCTTTCCTCAAGGGAGAGCCAAATAGGCTGGTCAAGGTTTTGGTCCCTTTTGCTATGGGGTTTAATGATTGATGATGTAATGTATGAAACAAGGTGAATTAGGGTAAAAGTGACAAAAAATTATAGGATTTAGAAAATGGAAAAGGAAGACAAAAATAAAGTATAAATCTAGAGAGTTTAGATAGAGAAGAATGTAGCATTCAAATTTGAGGCTAAACTATTAGGATAGGGCACTATGTTCCCTAGTCCTAAAGTGCTAGAAACTAGAGTTTCAGAGCTGGTACATGTGTAAATAGTCTTTGGAGGTCTCTAACAATCAATATCAGGTTTTGAGGTTAATAGTGTTCAAGTACTTGGAAAGCTCTAATTTGTTGATGATAGATGCATGAATGCAAGAATTGGGGTTTGAAGCCTTGAGAACTAGCTAGAAGGGTTGTGTCATATAGGGGCTTGCCTTAGTCAAACCTTGTTTTGGTGTTTCCACCTCCAAAATGGCTATGATCATGATATATATCATGTTCTCTCGGGGGACCAGATGTACACTGATATAAATGAATGATAAATAGCACAACTCAAACTTGCCACTCAAATATGATATTCTTGCTAGACTAAAGTCAAATTTCTCATGAAATACATGGAGAAGCAAAAGGATGCTTGGAGATCCTGCAAGTGTTAATGTTCATAACAATAATAAACATAAATATAAAATATCTTACAAAGTGCAAATATGAAATTGCTGATGTGTTGTGTAGACATGTATTTGACTGTAATTATGCATTCATTATTTACCTTATTTTTCTCTTGATATTGCATTAATTACCTTTTTGGATGCTAGAGAGGCATTGAATTTCTTAGATGTTCAAATTGAGGGAAGATTAATATTTATATGAATCTACACATATATTTCACATTAACCATTAAGATAAGTGGAAAGTAATTTTGAATTCTTAAATATTTTGAGGCCGACAATAATATTTAAAATTTGGTGCCTGATTGGGTGGGAAAGGGGCATTGGACACCATAGTCCAAGCCTTATGGGCTCTCCAAAGTCTATTAATCAGGGTTTAATTCAATTTCTCAAAAGTAACCATTAAATAGGTAAATAAAAACACAATTAGGCACATACATTTAAGAGCGTACCAAATTTAGTATGAAATTGTCAAGGGTGACATTTTACGACACTACAATAGTCTTGTAAAGGCTTAGACTCTACATGTGTATTGTAACATTTGGTTGCTAAATAATACATCGAGGTTCTTTGAATTATGGTAAATTTTCTCCCAAAAATACCTTTTTGTCATGTAAGTCACTGTATTATGCTATATTATATTTATTTTATTTCCTTATACTTGTATATTATTGTACCCACCTCCTCTCATAGGTTAGTGTAGGAAGCATAGTTTAGAGCTCTACTTCTATTCTATATTTTTGATATTGATAAGCGAGTTTGAAAAGGCCCAAACCTTGGAACAACATAGCCAAAATGTAGATAAAACATGTGTCATGAGTAATGGAATAGACCAAACCATTCAACTAGACTAAAAATAATGAGGTACAATTATAACCAAGCTACCAAAAAAACTACAAAAAAAAACATAAAGCTAAGACCCTTGGGGTCCCACTTAGATAATTCTAGATCTTGCATGATTTTTTCTCTTACCCAACACTCTAGCATAAGTTTGGGATAAATTTTTAGGAATACCTTCTTCCTCCTTCTAACAAAATTCAGAGATATTATCCATTAGGTTCTTAGAACAAAGGGAAGCATGGGAAATTTGCACTCAAAGATCCCATCCACATGTGAAGGAAGAGCAACAAAATGGTGAGACAAAAGGTGACCCTTCACCACATGAATAATATGAATTTGATGTGAAGCCAAAGACAAATCCATTTGTGTGGATGCGGCATGAGATTCTCCAATAAAGGTGGAAAGGATTAGAAGGAAAAGGGCACATCAAAGCTATACTAGAAGCTAAATAATCATTATCTTGAAATGACTTGTCATCTTGAGGGGATCCATTTGATGAAGAATTAGGGGCATAAATAGCTAGGTGATCTAGATTATCATTGTTTCACCAAATAATTGTACCCTTGTATCGAGAGAGAGGATAATCAGTAGCCAAGTGATCAATAGAAAAGAGTCATCTGCATCTGAAAGGGAGATCATCATGGTTAGGCACTTGACTCTAAGACATATCCCCACCATCAAAACCAAATCCTTGTGAAGAAGTTTGGAGAGGCCATTAGAATGTGAGGACAATTGGAGTGCCTAGTGTAGAATGGGGAATTGTCAACATTTAAGAAGCAACCAATAGAATTTCCTATTGTCTCATAGTATGTGTTAGCGAATGGAATGGCTTAAGATAAATATACTTAGAAAAATGACTCTCAGCCCAAACTTAGCACCAATGAAATCCACTAATGGCTCCAAAAAGACCACAATTACATTTGTGGCTTTTCTCTGAATTTTGTTGAGCTACAGCTCCCTCACTAGATTTTCAATGAATTAATATAATCTAAAGAATATGGGTATGCTTTTAACTAGAAAGTGGGAAAGGTAATTAACATTAGCTCATAAATATGAAACTAACGTAGAAGCGAGGGTCACAACCATTGATAATTAATGCAAATATTGAAAACATATGGCGATCAAATCAAATCAATGAAAATAAAACTAGACTATAATAAATGAACATTATATAGCTTATCTTTCAAAGAAGACACAACCATATTGTACGCATAATGCTAATATTAGCATACAAAAGCACCATTTAATTCATAACACATAGATTAGAAATCATTTTTTTTTTAAGAAAAAGGCTTGAAATCCTACATATATATTATAAAATAGGATTTTTACATATTTTTGAAGCGTCCCAGTTTAGAAAACATATGAAAAGTATGCTAAAAGTTCAAAATTCAGCTTTGAACACCCAAAAATTCTAATTTGGTGACCATCCATATGCCTACTACTATTATTATATAGATAGACATTTATAACCAATTGTAGACACGAAAAATTGTCTTGATTGATGTTGCATACTTGATCCTTATTTACTAACATCGATTCTACCTAAATCACTTATTTACTAACCATTTAATTAAGTAATCCTTATTTAGTTAAATCATCTTATTTCCTCTATTAATCAAATAAATCAACTTTATCTAATTAAATCATTATATTCTCTTAATTAAATAAATCACTTTATTTAATTAAGTCTAATGTTCATCTTTTAATTAAATATATCATTTTATTTGATTAAATCATATTCTCCATTATAATTAAATAAATCAATTTTATTTAATTAAATCATCATTCAATCCAAAAGTACCTCTTTAATTAAATAAATCAATCTTTATTTAATTAACTTCTAAAGTTCTTCATTTAGTTGAATAAATCAAATTTATTCAATTAAATCACTAACATCTCATTATTCCTCCCATTTGATTTAAATAAATCCTAAAATCTAAGTCAAATGTTAAATCAGCTAAATCCCCATTTAAGTTAATTAAATCCTAATTAACTCTAATCATAATCCATCCAATCCCCTAGATTTTGCAACTTGCACAATAAATCAATTTATTTGATTTATTAAATCTTCTATTTTCATTCAACATGGCATCAAGTTGGAACATTCCTCCAAATTCAAAAATCCCTCCAAAAGGACTTGTCCCTCCAAAAAGGCATTAAAAGCCTCTTACATGTCCTTTGTCTCAATCCAAGTGGCATTAACTCCTATTTCTTCTCCCTCCAACATCTCACTTCCTCAAATTTGAATTTCCACCTAATTGCATTTATTTGCACAATGACCAAAATGTGCACAACCTTCCTTGACTAGCATGTTGACAAGTGGCATTTTGCTATTGGCTCATGTTTAGTCCCACATTCATCCTTTTTGCTCATTCCTCCATCCTTCTCCTCTATAAATAGAAGGCTCTTTTACTAATTTGAGATCCACAACTTTATGCAAAGTCATTATCTACACATTTTATGCAGGTTCATCCATTGTTCATCAAGTTTTCATAGTTTTTCATCCACCATAACTAGGTTATTGCAAATTTTATGAAGGGGCACCATTAATCATCACCAACCTTGCAAGGAACTTGGAAAGGGATATTTTTCACATCAAAATAGCACCAATTCTCCCATGGGATTGAGATTTTGAATGTCTTGAGCAAGATTTAGTAGCTTTATTTGAATTTATTTGCTTTGTTTCAAGTGTTCTTTTCATTACAAATGAATTGCATGGGGAATGTTGATTTAGACTTTGTATAATGACTAATATTGTGTTGTTTGTCTATGTTTGTGTAGGTCTAGGTTCTCCATTCACACCATCTATTACATAATCCCTTAACAAAATAAGTAGGCTCCATTCTAAACAAAATACCCCAAAAGCTACAAATGCTATTCTGCCATGAAATCACCCTGGACTAAATTTTCATTTTGACTTTCCAACCCCTCTGTTAGTTGAAATATCCTTTCAAAAATGCTTCATCCACCAACAGGAGCACTAGGAAACTGCATTTGATTAGCCAACCTTGCATGGGAAAAATTGACATTCACTTGAAGATTGCTCGGTGGTGGAATATTATGCTCAGGCTATGCTTGTTGTACACCACAAACCGGTGAAGGAACCCCAAGCTACAAATCCAATTGCAAACCAGAAGTTGAAGCATGTGTAACATGTGCTCTCAAAAGAGCTAGGGCATAGTAATTTTCTTTTATATCCACCTCCATTACTATGCACATGCAATTGCAATTATTCCCCAATGCCCATAGTAGGATGTTGTTATTCTTGTATTTCAAAGCCAACCTAATAGCATCACATATTTCTTCAAATCTCTAATGATGTTGCACAAATTTATTGGGGAATAGACCACCAATGTACCCATCCTCACTAAAAAAGTTATATTCTTGCACTGGGTATCTGTAGGATCATCATGGAAAAAACAAGACCTTAAGTGGCAAAAAATTTAGAAAAAATCAGAGTTAGGCAACTTGACATAAAAATTTGAATAATTTATCTATATTATTTAAAAAATATGTAAGAATAGAATCTATAGAAAATTGAATGTAGTTTCTAAACTACTTGGTTTATTTTAAAAATCTATTTGGTGAAAATTTGAAATTTCAAATCAAATTTCGTGGAAAAATAAGTAGGTGTCTGTTTGACCACCCTAACCATAATAAAATGATAATATTTTTTTAAAAGATTTTAGATATAAGTAGAGGAATCATGTCCGATGTAATGCATATTTTTTTGTAATTTTTTTCTAAGTAAATAATTAATTATGATTTTTTTATTACAAATTTTAAAAAATATAAAAAACTTCATTATGTCTGACCACCTTAACTTGGTCAAAACTTCATGATTTCTTTTTCTTTTCTTTTAATCCTATAGTATGTGAAGCATAGAACATGACACATGTTTTGGATTCAAAAATGTGATACCATTTGAAAGCTATAGATGTTTTTCAATTAACCTATCAATTAGGACTTTAGTCGTAATTCAAATAGAAAATGAAATATAATTATTTATTAAATTCAAAGTAAAGCATAATTTATATTGGTGGAAAGCTGAGAATCTCCTTTAAAAACCCTTTTTGTTTCATCAATTTTGAGTTAAAAAAAGTCATCAACCACATATGCTACACATACCCATCAAATCGCCACTTTTTGGCCCATCATGATCCTGCACATACCCCACTACTTTAAGAACAACATTATCTAGTAGATATTGAAAATTGAAAAATTTCCTAGCGAGTTCCTCAATTTCACCCAAGGATTGGACCAAATCCATTGCATTAGAGAAGAAAATTTATATCACCTAGGACGAGAAAAGCATACGTCATACCCTCAGACTAGTAACATCAACCCCCAACACCGTGCATATGCAATCTTCTACTCTACCACAGTCAACCTTGAACATGACTTGAGAGAATCGTGGGATGAGTATCCTTCAAAGGGTCTCTCCCATGGCTTGACAGGTAAGATCACTCTAAGATTCTATGGGCAGAAGGCCATTTCACAGCTATCTCAACTAGAGAAAAACTAACCTCAATTTGCCATGCATAGAAAATCATTTCAATATCCTTCTCTTTGTGAAATGTCAATGTGATAGACCCATTCTTTGGCTTCTTTTTAAAGCCAACATACACAATGGCATCATAGGTTGCCATGATGAGAAAGAGAGCATAGGACTAAGCATTAAAACAAATCTAGCTCTTCATAAATGTTGGCTAGTGTAAATGGGTTGTTCGAACATTTGATGTGGGATGAAGCACTTGAAAATTTGATTATCATGTACTTGCAACACAAATAAAGCACTAGTCAAGTTAAAAAAATAGATTGATTTGATCGAACTAGAATATTTGCTTGATTTCCAACATCATCAGGTGAACATTGGGTGTCCTTTCAACTTGAGGTGTACTCCCATCTGATCAACAATGAATCATTACACTGACAACCCTTAAACCACATGCTTTAATTTGAAAATAGAAAACATAATAAAGCTATGTGATTGAAGATGATTGTAATGTCCCCATTTTGTGAGCATCAGAGTTCGTAAGGATTAGCCTATCATTTGACCCTCGTAGGCTAACAATTATGGATAGAGGGTCTTTTGTGGCAGTTACCAATGATTTGGAAACATTACTCTTTAGCTGGATTCAAGTTTTGGCCTCTGCATAGGTTATTTGACTCAAATTGGCACACTTACTATTTATAGTAAGTTACTATTTTGGGAGAGTCAGGGTTCCTATTAATAGAAAGACACCTGAGTAGGGCATATTGGTAGTGTCGACCTTGATTGGACCTTTGCAACTGTTTCTAGACTCAGTTTCACATACTTACTATTTATAGTAAGTCACTGTTCAGGGTTTCTATTTTTAGACAAGCATCCAATCACATGGAGAACAGGGAGAGTTGACTCCTGGCTCAGACAGCTTAGCAATCAGACAAGTACATCAAGAGATATTAAATTTTAAGTAACTTAAGTGATTTATTTAATATTTTAATATTATTATAAAGTTATAAATTAACTTTATGATAATAAAGTCACTTTAATATAATAAAGTGCATTAAGTGAATAATTTAATGTGGGAATAAATCTTTTATCCCACATTGGCCAGGGAGTGTTTGAACTCTCTTAAGGAAAGAATAAAAAGAGAGGCAAGAGCTCATTCTCAGCATCGAGTTGATGAATATTATTTTGATTGAATTTTATTGTGGAGCCTAGGGATTTTATAGTTTTCTTCTTTGATCATAGGAAACGAAAACTTCCTATTGATAGCATAACTGAGGGAGTGAAAGATCTCTTGAAGGGTTGAAATTTGAGGAGAGGATAATTTAGTCCTTTCATTTGTACAAATTGGTCAAGTTTTTCACAAGGGTTTGAATAAAATTTCTACAGTAGCCATGAATAGTGATTCGCTACAATACCTCGGGAACAGTGCCCGTGCTATAGTGTCGCTACTAGTTAATTCTGATTTGCTAGGGTTTAAAGAATATCAAATATCTATGGGGAAGTTGTTAGTCATGAAAAAAGACATTATATCTATTTTTGTTGAAGTCTGATGAGTTATGGGCATCAAATTAGGTCTGGACGTGTTTGCTAGTAAGGATGAAAGTCTCATTTTGGCCACTATTCTCCATTCTAGGCGCTTTCACTAGGTCGGATTGTAGTATACATATTAACATGCATGAACATTAGTTTTTTCTTGTAAAATCTACCAAGAAGTTTGAAGATATCATATTCCTGATTATTTATTCTGAGAAATTTGTACATGCAAATCAGTCAATATATTACTTAGAAAATGTTGTTTAAAGACTATAATACCATATTTGCTTTGGCTATGATTTGAAACCCTTGATAGCATTGACTTTGGACCGAGTAGAAGAATGAAAAGAATGTATTGTTGTTCAGTTAGTTGTCATAGCTTGCAAGCCTTATACTTACTATTGTTCATCACTGAGTCATTAGCTGAGTTGGTACATGTCTAATAAGTGTTTCTAGGCAGTTCTAAGTGCATAATTAGTCATTATTAATTCTCAAAAATTTGTAAGTGCATTGTTGTTCAAGTATCAAGGATATGTCATAGTGTTGTTAGTATTGCAAGCTCTATGTTTGTTTCATGCCAAGTGTTTGTCTTAATGCTAAGAGCTGGGATTAATCATTTACTTTTGAAGTTGCACGATAAATCTTTGAAGAAATACCCATACTGTTGTAGATGATATTTGTAATCATATTTGGGCATGGTGAAAGATTTGCATTGTAATCCAAGAGTCTTGGCATGATTACATTGTCACATATGTTGCAATTGCATTACAATAAAGGAGTCAAGATTGGAGTCTCATATTCCATGTAATGATCATTTGAATAGTTCGTTAGTAGATTGTATTGGCTATAGGTGAAAATTTTTGCATGTAGAAATCATACATAAGCATTGTAAAAGATGAAATTAAGTCATTGATGCATCTAGGATATAGTTTATGCATTGTAGTTTTGATTTCCAAGCAATTATATTAGACTAATAACTCAGACCAACAAGATGGGAAGTTTGCATTCGAATTGTTTGACAAAATTTCAAGGGAACAAAGAAGAGTTTTTGAGTCAGCTTAGGCTAGGCTCATCACAATGATTTAGCAAACATATACTTCCAGTGCTCCAAATTTAGCTTGATTACCAACTAAATAAAATGCCTCTGCCTACCATCTCTTCAAAGCCCACTTAAAAAAATGATTACGCATGTGCAAAATCACATGCTTGATAGTTGAGCTCATCTTGATGATGCTTACTAGAAAGAGTAACAACTTATTAAGGGAGTGATAAGTATTAATCATCATTAAACATTTATCTTTGCAGCCAAGATTAATGTCTTCACATTATGGAGGAGGTGATGAGACATCTCAAGCAAAACATGTAACTCCATCGCAGTATGCCATCATTGATTGACATGTCACCTTTATCCATCCAGATTGAAATTTTTTTACCATGTGCTAAAACACACGAACAATTTCTGCCATGCCAAATAAATGCCACCCAAGCAACTAGTAACCAATTTAAAACCAATATTTGAAAGACAATGTGATGAAACAAAAGGTTATAATCAACTCCCATTGCACTTGCAATTATTATTCAAAAAACACCACCAACCTTTTAAAGAAAATAACTTTTCACCACTTTTGGCCCAATAAAATGTTATGTTGAAAGAGATTTTTCTGCCAAAATAATCTCTTGGAGAGAAGGAAACCTTGAAAAATCTTTAAAGTTTTTTTATGATAGTCAAATCTTGTTGATCACAAGCCAAATTGGCAAGACCATCTAATAATCTATTATCTTCTCTATATGTATGGGAAAGGTGGGTGTCTTCAAAGTACAAGAGCAAATCCCAAATTTTCTAAAGAACATATCTTATTTTCCAATTACATATACTGTTTGACTTACATGCATTGATTATCAGAAGTGAATCACCCTCCACATGGAGTCTTTTGATGTTTAGATCCCTTTCCAAAGATACACCTGCTAATAGTGCCTAAACTTCTTCCATATTATTTATACAAGAATTTAAATGAACTGCTTTGGCTACAATCAAAGAGCCCCTCGATTCTTGAATACAACAACTAGCACCTGATGCTCTAGGATTTCCTCGTGAAGCTCCATCAAAATTAATTTTAAAGAAAGATGGACTTGGAGGTATCCATTTCACCTTATTTCTATCCACTTTTATATAATTTGGATGCATTGAAACCGCCTAAAGTGGCAAGACAATATGCTTCTAGTGGTTTAAAATAAAATTATCCCAATTGGAGTATAAGGAGGAAACTGACTTGAAATTGGCAACATAAGAGTTACAAACTTTTGAGATTTCCTTCTCTAGCTGCACTTTAATTATTTCAATTCAGACAGTATGGTTTTTTAAAATACATCTCTTTTTTTCCAACCAAATTGACCAAACTATCAAAGAAGGGGTAACTAACTAGCTAGATACATGCAAACATAGTAGATTTATGAAGAATTTTCCAACTAGTAAACATGTCCCAAAGAGAGTTAGAAAATGGGAAAAAAACATTCAATTTCCCCATAATGAAATTCCATACCTCATAGGCCACTGGGAAACAGACAAAAAGATGGTCAACCATTTCATCTTCCTCTTTACACAAAACACATTTGAAAGCTCTTGTTATTCCAGACTTCTCCAAGCAATCACTTGTGAGAATCCTTTTCTTCAAGGCCAACCAAGCAAAACTACCCGCCTTTGGCAACTATGTTGAATTCCAACAAAAGGCAAAGGCTCTGTGAGATTGAAATTGATATGCTTGAGCAATGATTGACTTATACCCTTGTTTAACTATATATAAACCATTCTTGGAGGGCACCCACAATAGTTTATCTAGAGAGTAGGAAAGATAGGCATTCCTACTCTTCAAAATACCTATTAATATTTTGTTCTAAGTTTTTGGTATAGGGATAGTTGTTAAATCCTTCCACTGAACTAGGCCTATTATTGGATGATAAGAAGAAACATAATCCTTTAAAACACTCCTGAGGTTTGTGAAAGAGTGTTTTTAGCTAGCTGCAAATCTTGATTCGAATTAATTGGCAGAAAACCATTCCAAGAGTCTCTCCAAAACAATACTTGATCACCACTATTAACCTCCCATGAGAGAAAAGGGATAATAACATCTTGACAACCCAATATGAAGTTCCACATAAATTAACCTCCTATAAGATTAGAAATTTTAAATATCCTGGATGGATTATCATTATCCAAATATTTCCTTTGCATTAACTTACACCATTTAAGGTCTTGCCTAGCATACATTGTCCAAGCCAATTTATCCCCTAGATCCATATTACTTGCAGACAAATTATGAAAGCCCACTCCACCACTTGACTTATCAGAACATATATTTTCCAAAGAAACTAGTGGAAGCTTCCTTTTATCATCTAAATTTCCTTTCCACTGAAATTCTTTTATGAGCTTTTCAATTTGATGAATAAAACCCTTTGGGGCTTTCAAAACAGCCAAAAAATAGTTTGGAATAGATGCTAAAACAGACTTAACCAACAAAATTTTGTGAGATAATGTAAGCCATCTTTCTTTCCAAGCAAGTATTCTTGCTCTTATTCTTTCTAAAAACTTATTCCAAAAGAAATACTTATTGGAACTCATAAAAAATGGAATGCCTGGATAAGAACAAGGGAGCTCTACTCTTTGAAAGCCTAGAATTGATACCAAATTTCTTGCTATAGTTTCTTTGGTATTAAAAACATATACCTTTGACTCAACTACATTAATTTTCTACCCTGATGCTGAGGAGTACTTTTCCAACAATGATTTAACCTGATTTTCTTCTTGTAAGGAAGCCTTTCCCATCAACAATGTGTCATCTACAAAAAGAGAGTGAGTAGCTATAATGTTTATGTTAGGTATTGAAATCCCCTTCCATAATCCTTGCAAATGATCCTTTGAATTGATTTACTTAGTGCTTTTTCCATAAGAATGAATAACACAAGAGACAATGGATCCCATTGCCTTACTCCTTGAGAAGAGCCAAAAAATACAACAGGAGATCCATTGATAATCACCAAGAATTTTTCTCCTAAAAGGCAAGAAAGAATCCACCTACACCATTTATTACAAATGCCAAACTTTTTAAGAACCTAAATTATAAAATACCAACACACTCCATTGTACACTTTCATCATGTCCAATTTAATGATGAAAGAAGGGATGTTGGAGGTTTTAAGAGAATGTAGTACTTCATGGGAAACTATAGCACCTTTTCTTGTTTCCCTTCCAAGAACAAAACCACCTTGTTTTGGCGATACTATCTTGGAGATGAGTGGTTGAATCCTCAGATAAATAGCTTTAGTAAAAAATTTATACACTGTGTTGCATAAGGAGATTGGCCTAAACTCAACAAAAGACTGTGGATCCTTTACTTTTGGGATTAAGGCAATGTGAATTGTATTAAACTATTTTAGAACTGTCCCCATCCTCTTTGATTCTTCTAGTGCAAGGAGAACATCAATACTAACAAAATCATAGCATTTTTGAAAGAACAAAGTTGCAAACCATCCAGGCCAGGGGCTTTTTCAGGTTGCATAGAAAACACTACACCTCTTACTTCATCCAAAGTGAAAGGTTTCAAAAGATTTTCATTGGCCTCCCTAGTGATCAATGTTGGAATGGAATCCAATAAGTCATTTGCATCAATAGAAGATGATGGAGCATTGTTGTTTGGTGCTAGCAGAAGAGATGAAAAAAACCTTATAGCTTCTTGCCGAATTTACTCCTCTTTTATTAATTCTTGACCTGAAAAAGCATCTTGAATTCTAAAAATAGAATTATGTGACTTTTTTATCTATGTAGATGCATGAAAAAACTTTGTATTTTTGTCCCCCTCCTTCAACCATAACTCCTAAGACTTCTACTTCCAATATATTTCCTCCCTTGCTACTAGCTATGCCCATTCTTCTTGCAAAATTTTGTGTTTCTCATATAAATCTGCATCTATCCCCTAACTGATTACTTTATCATTTATGTATGATAACTCCTTAAAAACACTTTCTTTTTGTTCAAATATATTTTTGAAAACATTCACATTTTAGAACTTGATCTATTTTTTAACATATTTCAAATTATGAGCCAATTGAAACATCCTTGATCCCACAACAAAAGGAGTAGAATTCCACCATTGGTTTAGTAGAGGCATGAAAAGAGGATGTCGAAACCACATTCTTTCAAACTTAAAGGAAGCCCTAGAATTTTTCACCTAATTTGATGTTTCAATGGACAAAGAGATGGCAAAGTGATTAGAATGAGATACAGGCATGATTTCAAATACCAAGTTCTTTTCAGTGCCATACCAATTTGCAAAAGAAAGAAATCTATCTAATCTTTCTGCTATCTACAAAAAAACCTTTCTTTAATTCATCCATGTAAACTAAACCTTTACAAGTATAATATTAGTCAAAGCATTATTAGAAATAAAAGCCACAAAATCATCTATAGCTTTTTGAGGAGGAATAATTCCTCCTTTCTTCTCTTGCATACTAGTCATAGCATTAAAATCTCATGCAATGATTATTTTATCTATTCATATCCCATCTAGAACTTTTGTTAAAGATTCCCAAAGATTCCTTTTGTCTATTGTGGCCATTGGGGCATAAACATTAAACAACCAAAATTGAAAATCAAATTGGGAGACTTTGAGTAGTTTCCAATGCTTGTCACTATTTGACATTTCAATTTGAAGTAGCTTAGCATCCCATAATACGATCATCCCTCTTGAAGCTCCCTAAGAAAGGGTATGAAAAGATTTCCATTTTCTCCATTTTTGCACTAATATTTGAAAAGTTTGGTTTGAAGTTTTGGTCTCTTGCAACAATCTTCTAGTTGTTTCTTGATCAAAGCTCTCTTGTCAAGGGCATTAATTCCCCTGACATTCTATGATAAAATCTTCATTGGTATCAAGGAGAGCAACATGCTCTCCTCGGTCTCTTATTTGCAGTAAATTCCATTGTGTTGTCCAAAGTTGATTGAACTCCTACTGCTATTTCTTCTTTCAGTTTTGTAATGTGTGATTTTCTCCCCCTTTTGCCTAGATTCTTAGTAATAATCAGTTGACTGCTTGGATTTTAAGAGATTCCCAATGGTTGAGAATAGTCAAAATTTCCCTCTTTCTTCTCTTCTGCCTCAAATAGCTTCTTATCCTTCACTAATACTTGTTGTGTAGGTTAAGGCTCTTCTGATGTAGTGACATGGGGATTCTAAGGCAACTTTCTAATAGGAAAGTCTTGAGGTGAAGCCTTGCTAGGAGTATCTAAAGAGAACATCAAATCTACTTCATCGACTTCTTCCAGATCAAGAATTTTGTATATATCATTGAGAGGATAACATGGGCGAGAATTGGGAGAAATATTGCTAGCATCATGATTTTCTTTAAGTACTTCATCAATAATCCATTCAACCATTTTAGAACCTTCTGAAACTATAATTTTATCTGCCAGCTCCTCCAAACAGCCTTCATAAAACAAAATTGTCAAAAGAGTCTAGATTTGATACCTCTTCATCATCAATATCTAAAATCTTAGGTCCTTTGTGGCCTAAATCCTAATATTGATGATAGAATTTGAAAATTTGATCCTTTTGATTAAGAGATATCAAACTTTAATCAAACGTGAGAGTGTTAACTATATTGTCAATTTGTTGAATAGAAGCACAAGAAAATGTAGGGTATTACCAAATAAATCATTACAATCTAGTATAAATGCTAATCCTTCTTGAAAACACCCCTAGGTGTATCTCCCCCCAAAGAAAGATCCTTAATTTTGTCCCCAATTTCAAATTTATAGCAAAGGAAAAGCCACTGGATGATTGCCAAAATTGTTACCAAATTAGTGGCTTCTTATTTTCCAATGTTTCTTAAGAATTTATAAATAAATTGGAATAATTGATCTTGCTAGGGGAATGGACTACATCAATAAGAAGAAATTGATCTTGATCACACCAACAACCACTGAATGACCTTCATACAACCAAACAATTAATGCAACACCTAGGAATATCAAATGGCAACACATGTATGATGCTTGATGGGAAATTGTAATTTAAACCGACTCAAATTAGCCATAAATTGGGATTTAATTGTCATATCATCATACTTAGGAGAACGCACCAATATCTAACGAATCTTCTACAAATTCAACCAGCGTCACCTTTCTTCGTCAATCAGTAGCATCAAATATAGCGAGCTCTTAGAGTGATGGTAACTCTGCAAATGACTATATTGTGTTGGAAGAGACCGAGTGCAGTCCACTGTTTCGGCATGTATCAGACCAACTGAAGGAGGTTTTCATAGTACAAATTTAGATAGAGGAAGAGGTGCTTTGCAACATCCTATGTGAGGCATTCCTAAGCCAAGCCCATGTGTACAACACAACCATGCTAGAGTGCTTCATATACACTGTCATCAAGACTTCTGATCATCATGACTAGGGAGTGAGAGCCCTGGAGCGCTTGGTGAAGTCTGAGTTTCATCATCTATTTAATGTGGTGATTAATGGGCTTAGCCACTATCCTCAAAATGAACTGATAGCAAACACCATCTGCATTGCATCAACCCTTCAAGATGAGACCTTAGAGGAGGTTGTGGCTCTGTGCACACAAGAGTTGTAAGGAATGATATGGGACTTTTTTCTCAATTCCTCTAGTCGCACGATAATTTTTTGTCACCACCTCAAGTTGAATTCCTACAGGCTATCACTGAGGGCATTTGTGTCCTGATGTTCACTCTATGTACTTGAGGAGAAATTCCTCTTTCATCCTTTTTTGTCCATGACATGAATTTTTGTAGTTGGACCAAACAATTTTGTAGTGTTGATGCAATGTAAAAAAGTGTTTTATATACGAATAAAATATTTCTTTTGATATTATAGTGCCTTTGCATGCATGGATTTATTGGTTCTCTATTCATATCATGTTTGAAAATGTTGGTTTCCTTTCTGAAAAATTTACTGGTTAAATAAATTAGGAAATTTTTCATTACATTAATCACTAAAAACTTTCTAGGCAGAAAAAAGGATAGTTCACACAACTCGATAAAACCCCACCTAGGTTTCAAACAACATAAAGAATACCACCTAAGGCATGACTTGTGGGTGAAGTTTCCAAATTTTGACACATGACAAGTCATTAATTGGGTTATTAATGTTCATGCACACACTTTTGGAGGAAAGGAAAGTTCAAAAATGGTGAGAAAACACTACCTGGTGAAGGAAAAACAACCCAAGCAATAAAATGAGAGGTTTGATGAACAAACAAAAATGCCACCCAAGTTCAAGGAAAACAACAAAAGACTACATGAATGGAAGTTTAAGTCTCAGACTTAGGTGAAAAGAAAAGATAATTAGAAAAATAGAAGGGGGTTTGCATTTACTGATAACAGTTGCTCTAACTGGGGACAAGGACTACAAAGGACACAGAGAATCTAGCATGCAAGACCAATCCTTATCCATTAGGTGAGAAGTCAAAGAGAAGGAGACCAAATAGGAAGCCAAAAAAATGAACACACCAAAATTACACTATCTACAAGGTAGGACTAACCTACCAGAGAAAGAAGAGGAAGAGAATGACCACACAAACCCATTAACTGGCTGGGAGAAGAATAATCCTTTTCTAAAGAGGCCCACCATTCTGTATAGTCTAAGGAACAAACTTAAGAACATCAACATCCGAGAATTAATGCAGGCGTAGATGCATACATATCTCAAAGGCTTCTCAAAAATCCACTTTTCATCAAAAACTTCCTCTTGTTATCATCTTGTCAGGGCCAAATCATTCTTTGCTAACCAATTTTCACAATCAAGATCTATGGATTCAAGCATGTCCAATTCTGATATAGCATTCTGAGTTCCAAGTTCTTCTTTGACCTTAAATACTCCAAGAATTTCCTAAATTTTTGAAAGATTACCATAGGAAACACTTATTTCCTTGACTTCATCATACCTTCTATGAGTTTGAACACCTTTATTGAGCGTAATGGCTTTTGTAGACTGGTGTTGAGCAGTGGCTGATTTGTTTCTCACTTCTGACTAGACTTCAATCTCATCTTTCTTCAGTGAGAGATTAGTATTTTTCTCATCCTTCCCTTGATTATGATCGATCTCAGCTATTGATAAACATCTCTCCCCTAACATTAATTGATTAGCAATTGAATTTGTGAAAAGGAGGTTATCATATATTTTGAATTCATTCAATCTAAAGAGAGAGTTGGAATGAAGTGACCACCCTTTCTTCTCATGAAAATCATCACTCCTGGAATCACCATTTCCTTCTAGATTTAGACGTCTTTATTCTTCAGAATAGGAAGAGAAGGTGATGTTGGTTCATTCAAATTAGTCCCATAAGGGGTAACCCATCAAAAGGAGGAGGTAAAAAAATGACGTCTTTTCCTGTAGTTCATCATCTTCATCATCACTAGACGAACTATAATCACTTTCAATTTCAAAGGAGGTATATAAGTTAAAAGTTGATTTACTACAATGTTGATCTTGTCCTTCACTATGCTACTACATGTTATCAAGAATTGTTAAATTAATGTTTTCTGTAGTCAAATGAGATAAGTTTTCCTTTTTGTTAAATTTAACTAGAAACTTAGGAGATGTCTTGCAACCTGCTCTGAGCTTCATATTTGAGCCTAATTTCCATTTACCCACAGCGATAAACTCATCCTCAACCTTCATCGCTTCTAATTGAGCTTATTCGATCCCTTGAACTTTATCTCTTTTGAGAATTAATTATATGTCCAATTACAAAGCAAAGATAAATATATGATACTAAATTTATGCACTAGGCCTTTCTAGAGCAGGAATATTTTGAAGAGACCGATTGAATTGGTAAACAAAACCCCTCATTGTTTCAGCTTTTTTTTTCATGATCTGAAATAAAAGATAGAGGGTAGCTACAATGTTGATTGGAATTTCATAGCATTGGATAAATTTTGTTTTAAGAACATGTCATCCAATAATGCTTCCTTTTTTGAGCCCCCTATACCATTTTGCCACTTTTTTGATCCAACTACCAATAAATATTATTACAAATACATCTTGAATCCCTAAAACTGCACTTACAATCGTCATAGCCAAAATGTGTTCCTCAGGATCTTGTCCATTCTAATTAGAGAATTTTAAAAACTTCTCCTAAGAAACTTGTGGTAAATCAAGGTATTGTGATAAAGCAAGAGGGCCAACTTGATTGCACTAGATATTTGAAGCCATAAACAAATAGACAGATTCACCAACTCACACTGAAGTAAAAGTTAGGGAAAGAAAATTACTGTGGTAGGCAAGTCGGAGGTGGATTTTGAGGCTGATGTATGGGTGGGTCCCTTGGTTGATGTAATGGCCAATTTAGCTAATGATTATGATGAAAAGGAGGGTTCTCGTAGTATTCAAATATCAACCTTGGAGGGAATTTAATCACAGATGTGGGTGGTTGTTGGGTCCATTCCTCCTCTTCTTCCAAGACAAAATTTACTCACATATAATTTGCCACATTCATCTTATATCTCCATGTGAGTGTAATTAATTTTGATATGATGTCTTCTTGCTCTGCTCCAACCCAATCTAAGTATGGTTGCAAAATAAGAAATACATTATTATGAGGAATCCATCTTGCTGCATGATGTAATGGAAATTGTTAGACTTTCCAATCAATTCAATTTTCCCCAACAGAGTTGTCAAAAATTTGTTAGAAAATTTGGAATGGCTCAGGATAAATATACTTAGACAAATGACTCTCAGTCCAAACTTGGCACCGGTGAAATCCACTAATAGCTCTAAAAAGACCACAATTACATTTGTGACTTTTCTCTGAATTTTGTTGAGGTATAGCTCCCTCACCATATTTTCAATGAATTAATCTAATCTAAAGATTATGGGTATGCTTTTAACTAGAAAGGAGGAAAGGTAATTAACGTTAGCTCATAAATATGAAACTAATGCAAAAGCAAGGTTCATAGTCATTGATAATCAATGCAAATATTGAAAACATATGACCATCAAATCAAATCAATGAAAATAAAACCAGACTGCAATAAATGAATGTTATATATCTTATCTTTCAAAGAAGACATGACCATATTGTATGCATAATGCTAAGATTAGCATACGAAAGCACCATTTAATTGATAACACGTAGATTATAAATCATTACAGTCTGAAATAAATGCTCATCCTTCTAGAGAGCACCCCCAGGTGTATCTCTCCACAAAAAAAGGTCCTAAATTTTATCCCCAATTTCAAATTTATAGCAAAGGAAAATCCACTAGATGATCGTCAAAATTATTACCAAATTAGTGGCTTCTTGTGTTACAATGTTTCTTGAGAATTGCTAAATCAATCAAAAGAATTGATCTTGGCAGGGGAATGTACATCAATAAGAAGAAACTAATCTTGATCACACTAACAGTCATTGAATAGATTTTCATACAGCCAAACACTTAATACAATGCCCAAGAATATCAAATGATAGCACATGTATGATGCTTGATGGGAAATTGTAATTTAAACCTACTCAAATCAGCCATAAATTGGGATTTAATTGACATCTCATCATACTTCTAGAAGAATGCACCAATGTCTAACCAATCTTCTATAAATTCGACCAGCGTCACATTTCTTCATCAATCAATAGCATCAAATATGGGGAGCTCTTAGAGTGATGGCAACTCTACCAATGACTATATTGTTTTGGAACAAATCAGGTGCATTCCACTGTTTTGGCATGTATCAGACCAGCGTAAGGAGTTTTTCACAGTACAGATCAAGATAGAGGAAGAGGTGCTTCATAGCATCCTGGGTGAGGTGTTCCTAAGCCAAGCCCATGTGCACAACACAACCATGTTGGAGTGCTTCATATACACTATCATCAGGACTTCTGGTCATTGTGACAAGGGAATAAGAGTACTAGAGAGCTTGGTGAAGCCCAAGTTTCATCATCGAGTTAATGTGGCAATTAACAGGCTTAGCAACTATCCTCAAAATGGACTGATAGCAAACGCCATCTGCATTGTGTTAGCCCTTCAAGATGAGACCTTAGAGGAGGTTGTGGCTCTTCTATGCATAGGAGTTGTAAGGAATGATATGGGACTTTTCACACAATTACTCTAGTCGCACAAGAATTTGTTGTTGCCAACTCAAGTTGAACGCCTGCAGGTTGTTATTGAGGGCATTCATGTCCTGATGTTCACTCTATGTACTTGAGGAGAAATGCCTCTTTTGTCCTTTTTTGTCCTTGACATGAATTTTTGTACTCTAATCAAATAATTTTGTAGTGTCGATGCAATGTAAAAATGTTGTTATATATGAATAAAATATCTCTTTTGATATTACACTGCCCGTGCATGCATGGCTTTATTGGTTCTATGTTCATATCATGTTTGAAAATTTTGGTTTCCTTTCTACAAAATGTATTGGTTAAATAAATTAGGCTTGTTGTCACTACATTAATCACTGAAAAATTTCTCGACGGCAAAATGGATAGTTTGCATAACTTGATAAAACCTTTCCTTGGTTTCGAATAGCATAAAGAATACCGCCTAAGGCATGACTTGTGGATGAAGTTTCCAAATTTTGACACACAATTCATCAATCGGGTTATTAATATTCATGCACCCACTTTTGGAGGAAAGGAAAGTTTGAAAATGGTGAAAAAACACCCCCTGGTGAAGGACAAACAATGCAAGCGATAAAATGAGAGGTTTGATGAACAAACAAAAACCCCACCCAAATGCAAGTTTAAGTACTAGACTTAGGTGAAAAGAAAAGATAGTTAGAAAAAGAGAAGGGGGGGTCGCATTTACGAGCAACAGTATGAAACCTCCTAAAATTGGGGGGTGGAGATTTAGAAGTCTAACCCACATTAGACACACATTTAGAGGCTCAATAAGGGGGTTAAGTGAATTTGACCAAGGCTTTATGGAGAGATAGAGCTCTACCAAACACCAAAGTTTATTGTCAAGTTCCAAATCTTTAGCCTTTGAAGAGGAAAAAGAAGTAATGAAGAAATATTTTGCATAGGCAAAGATCTCAATTTCACTTGTAATAAGAGGCCTCCATTTCTAAAGGTCAAGAAGACAAGGCCAAAGGTTATATAATATGCACAATAGATCCTTATGCTAATATAAGTCCTTATTTTCCATCTCATCCTAGCCATAAAGCACCATCAAGGAGAATTTGACACAAGGGATGGCACAAGTTTTGTTGTTCAAATGGTGAGCAACATCAACATTTACAAAGCTCCAACCCCTAGCAATAGGTAACTCATTAATTTTGAAAAGGCCCTTGAGATAGGGAGTAAATAGTTCTTTTGTGACCAATTTGATTGTATTGAGAACATCTCATAGATAAACCTTCAAAATCCACACACTTGACCTCTTTAGATTTGTTGAAATCTAAAATAATGTAAATACACAAAAAAATGATCATAATACACCTTTTTAAATTGTTTCTTAATCATTTTCCTCATCTTCAACACCTTTGTGATGTTTTTTTAGTTATTGGTTGGGATACCATTGAGCATTACAAGATCGTTGAGCATTGTGGCTCTGTTGTTACCTTTCATTGGAAGCACCCTTTTGAGTGGCCGCCTAGGGGGTTTGAGGGGTATAGGCATGAGCTTGCTCAGCTGTTGGCTTCCTACACTTGTAATTCTCTGAGTGGACTGGATATTTTGGCTTGGGATGGTTATGATATGTCTAGGAAGTACTATGTGTTTACTGGTTATAAGCAGTTGGGTAGGCAGTTGTTTGGGGATATTGAGGTCCCTTGGTGGAAGCAAGTCTGGCACAAGTTGTCATGGCCCAAGTGTAATTTCTTCATGTGGCTAGTGGCTCAAAATCAATTTCTTACTTGGGACAATTTATGCAAGTGTGGTTTCCAAGGCCCCTCAATTTGTGTGGTGTGTTGTGTTGTAGAGGAGAGTTTCTCTCATATCTTTTTCCAATGTTCTTATTCTCAACAAATTTGGCATTTTTGGTGGAGGGTTTGGAATACGCCCTATGGGCATGTTTCCTTGATGGCTAAGTTTGTGGATTGGTGGGCAGGGCTCCTGTTTCCACCTCCTTTCTTCAAGCTACTTGGGCTATTGGCTCATCCTTCATTATTTGGAATCTTTGTTTGGAGAGTAATCATTGGATTTTTCAAGATGTGTTGTTGGTGGCCCCTCATTTGTGGTGGAATATTTTACATTCTTTGGGAGAAACAGTTGTGACTAAGTGTGATTTGACTGATTCAATGGCTCCTTCTAATGTTGGATGTTTTAATCATCTTCATCTCCCTCCTCAACAACTGCAGCTCATGTGTAACAGATGTAGACATCCTACCCCAAAGGTGAATAGAGAGGGAAGATGGTCCTCTCCTCCTCAAGGAGTTCTTAAAATTAACATGGATGGCTCTTCTCATAGAAACCCTAGTCATGCTAGCATTGGTGGTGTTGGTCGGGATAGCTCTAGAGATGTGCAGTTTATCTTTTGTATTTATAAGGCTCTTCATACTAATAATCTAATGGAGGCTTAGACAATTTTATTGGTTGTGGAGCATGCAAGTCAATTGGCCTGGTGCATGATCATATGTGAATCTGATTCCCAAGTTGTGGTGAACTTGTTGAATAGGCAGCAATTAGATGATGTTAGTTGGCATTTGACTTTGGTTGTTGAGCAGATTCTCAACCTTTGCGCTTCTTTGTAGTCTATTACTTTCACTCATATTCCTAGAGAGTGGAATGGTGTTGTTAAATGTTTGGCTAAATGTGCTTCTGATCATATTCAGGATTGGAACTTGGTGGATTGGGGTCAATTACCCCCTAATTTGTCTCAACAGTTGCACCATTTGGTGGATTTTGATAAGGCTATATAATGGCCTTGCTTTGTAATTCTTTCTTGTTTCAATAAATTTTTACCCTTCTTTTATGTTAAGTTTTAAATTGTTTTTTAATCAAATTTCTCCATAGAATTACAGCTGTAAGTAATAAAGTTTAGAAAGCTATCCATTTTAATAGTTGTTTTCAGAAAAAAAAATGTATGGAATATAAATGATAGAGCTGTAGATATGACTTGCGTTTAGGTTTTTCATGTTGGGAAATGTTTTTATCCAAAGTTTTAGATTTGAAATTTGGTTTCCATCTAAATATTAGAGTAAAGGAAAAATCTGATGATTCAGCTTTATCGATGTTATTTTGGATTCACTGGTGTCTTCTCTAGAAAGATGTGAGTAGGAGGATAACCAATCTCCACCACTTTTAGCAAGTTATGGCGACCTTGCATTCTCACTAGGCTATCGCATCCCTGCTATACAAGGAGAAGCACACATGTGCCAGGTTAAATTTCCTTGCTGCTATAGCTTGTTCGTTGTGTTGTTTATTCTCACGCATATATGGATATACATATGAATTACGATTTGGCTTAACTAGCACACTCTAAGTGTTGACCACTTAGGTGGCTGGTGTGGGGCCCACTAAACACATCCCATTCTCCGTTCTCCATCACCGTTAACTCTCGTCCTTTGTTACTCACACACAAAGTTCAATTTTTTAAATTTGTTTCTCCCACCCGTAAGATCTCCGAATGCAGGTTTTTGACCCAAACAATTTCCATTTGCGCGCCTAGTTCAGGCTTGTGCCAAAATGGGAGCTTTGGAATAGGGTATGGACATCGATCGAAACGTAATGGAATGGTGATTATTTTCGCATATCACAATTGCAAATGCTCTAGTAAACATGTATGCAAAGACGTGGAAGCATAGAGAAGGAATGCGAACTGTTTGATCAGATTCCTCAAAGAAATGTAGTATCATTGAATGTTATGATTGTAGGATATGCACAAAATGTCTTTGTTGAAATGGATTT
Source organism: Sequoia sempervirens (assembly GCA_007258455.2). NCBI lineage: Eukaryota > Viridiplantae > Streptophyta > Pinopsida > Cupressales > Cupressaceae > Sequoia > Sequoia sempervirens. The sequence continues at coordinate 127,446,839 of VDFB02168118.1, read as the reverse complement.
ATAAACTTTCAAAAAAATGCGATTGGCAAGTGTAAAGCCAGAGTTCGCAGCCTCTGCAAAAATGGGAGCTTTGGAACAGGTATGCACATTCATTAAATGATGAATGATATAGGAACTTTGCAGATGTTGTAGCTGCAACTACCCCAACAGACATGTATGTAAAATGTGTAAGCATAGACAACGCACGTGAACTGTTTCACAAAACACCTGCAAGAAATCTTTTCTCATGGAATGACCTAATTGTCGGATATCCAAAATGTGGAAGCATAGACACGACACCTGAACTATTTCAAAGAATGCTTCAAAGCACATTTTTCTAATGGAACACCTAATTGTAGGATATCGACATAATGGGTTTGTTAAAAAGGCTTTAGAAACTTCTAACCAAATGTAATTGGTAGGTGTACATCTAGACTCTACAATCATTTCCAGCATCCTCCCAGCCTATGCCAAAAAGAATTTCTCTTATGGAATGTCCTGATTGTAGGATATGAAAAATGTGGAAGCTTAGACAAGGCACCTGAACTGTTTGACAGAATGCCTCAGAACATAGTTTTCTAATGGAATATCCTGATTTCAGGATATCAACAAAATAGGTATGATGAAAAGGCTTCAAAACCTTCTCCTTCCTGGGGAGAACTAGGTTGCAATTACATGCACGACAGATCTTCTCTAACTTTGAAATACCCCTGAAGAAGAATGTCTTTGACATGCAATTTCAATTATTATTTTTTAGCTTTTTATTAAAGGTCTATCATTTATATGATGTAATAGTTTTGGATGGGTAGTGTATTTATAGAGAATATATTTTTAACAAGTAAAGTAATGCAGGTTATGGATGTATCAATGAATCGTTGACCAATTTAAATCATGGTTAGGATTTTCTCCATTATATCTTAGTTCTAACAATCAAAATATTTGCATTTTTGTGTTGAATATATTTTTTCTTTAATATTAAGATACTCTATTTTTTGTCAACTAAAAGAACATAATAGTGTAGGATCAAAATGTTTCCTTAACTTAAATTGGCATAGTTTCTCAACTAGATGATAGGTTAGGTTTTGTTCTCATAGATTCTATTGAGAAAAAATACATGATTCAATGTGCAATTTTGTCAAGGAAAATTTTGACTTATGTGAGTGTAATCTTAAATTTATTGGGCATTAATTTAAGTTTGTAAATATGTTTGTATAACAAGTAGTCCTAATTGATTGGTGTGTAAGATATGTGATATTTTTATGAATAGTTATTTTGTTAAAGTTTATATTGAGATGCAAGTGAATAAAAAATATCTAAAATATATAAACTATATAGTAGGTTAATAATTGTGAGGCTCTTTTGTGAATCCATGACTAGTACGATTTAGTATTTAATAAGAAGGTTATCTATAGTATGGAAGACTATATAATACATAACTTTTATAGTCAAAGATCTTATAATAGACATTTAGAACAAGTATTAGATAATATATAAATATTAGATAATGTAATATAATTAGAATATATTTATAATTAATGAAGGGTGTTGAAAATTGAGTTAAGAATAACATATGTATTAAATTACAAGCTATCAACACCCACTAAGAAATAGAAATATAGATATGCATGTATTAAAATTAGTTTAAAATAACTAACAATTATTTTATGGTGCAGTTTAAGTAGTTAGGGTATATTACAGAAGTCACCATTAAAAGGTAAATATTTATTATAAATATTCTTTGTAAATTACTATGCAGATCATTTTAAAAACATGGATAACTTGTTAAATTTAAGATTATCATTATCAAACTATATCATGAAAGGCATAAAATAGTTGACAAGAAAAGAAGTTACAATAGTCTTTTTTTATGGTTGTTTAGGTGATAAATAATTTCAAGAACAAATATATTAGAGCCATTGAATGATAATACATGCTATTTGAAATATGAATCTTGAATATATAGTTTCATAAACTTATCTTTTTACGGAACCTGTATGATAAAGGATTTTTTAAGAGAGAATGTAATATGGAAAATGGGTCCTTATTGGTTAGCTTTTTTATTTAATCCTATTTTATATGATATTCAAAAATCTATAGAGAATAAAGTGAGGATAAGAATTTTACTATTTTGTATGTATCTTGGGATAGAACAAGGTATGGATCTTTAAGTATAATTGTGTACTTAAATAATGGTCTTGGTAACTAGTCAAGATAATTATATATAGTTGTTATGTTGTATAATACTTTTGTTTATCCTTATATGATTAACCATATTTATATGTTTTAAATTTATGTATTCATTTTTATTTTTACTTAGAACATACTTAATTTAATTTTTTTATTCTAATGTGTTAAGTCGAATGTTATACCTTACAGGTCACATGTCTTGTTGTGTTTGTTGAAATATCAAGCAAGGGATCAAATGGGAGTGTAAGAGACTTCAACTTTTTTATGCTTACTATGAATATTGGTCCCATTATAAATGCAACAACAAAAATCCACAAGGTTTTAACAAAGTTTCCTTGGTGTTGTCATGAACTACTTGAGAGGGTAAAAGAATGTGTTGGTTGTTTTTACTATAACCAGGTTGGTCTTCTAATCTACCTATGGAATTTCCAATTCCAATCAATGACAACTTGAAGGACTTGGACCAATTGACGAGGATTTTGAAGACCTACTACACTTTGGGCTCTGCAAAACCTGAGAGGGTGATCCCTTAATGCATTTACAACCTCTGCACCATTGTCATAAACAACATTAACAACAAACAATAATATTATTTTAATAGCTCAACATAATAGGATAATATCTAATAGAATTGGTTGTTTATCAATAATATCAACTATTTGGAGCATGAGATAACTACAACACATTTCACAGTATAAGATAGTCATTGATTTGCAATTTTTAGCAAGCTCTAGGTAAAGACAAACAAATACTGAACCATACAAATAAGTACAACTTAGATAAGTGTCATATATCCATTGGAGGAGTAAAATTCATAAGTATCTAAGGGTTTATGATAGATTTAGCACATAACATATAAGATCCTTGATAACATTGCTTTACAATCTCATCAATATGTATTCTAACCCAATACTACTTATCAAATCCCTATACAATGGAGAGACATGAGTTAAAATTAATCATTTCAATTTAAATGCCAGTACTGTCATAAAACTTCAAATCCCCATGAATTCAAAACCTACTACAGAATGACTCAAAACCTAAATTTCATTTTCGCTAAAACCATTAAACTTTACAATTTTCTCTGCAACTTCACCTAGACTTGACCAAAAATATCTCACTTGCTAACCCATACTTCTGGCCTTGAAATCCTTCTTATAGAAAAAGGAGCAAACAAGCATTGGGCCAGAAAGAACACATGTCACCAGCCAATTGGACCACCTTGTGATATTCCAAAAATTTGTTACAACGACAATCTCCCTAGAGAATCTTCTTGTTCATTGTTCCTGTTGAGAATGGTTGATGCAGCAACAAAAATTTCAAGAATTATGCGCCTAGACTGTAACCAAAAAATAAAACTGGAATCTGTTGTAACTACAACAACTGATTTGTCAATTGTAAGTAACCTACTCCTTTTCATTCTTCCTCAATTAAATATACATTCACCCATTTCTGGTACTCTTCATTAGTTGGACAATCAAAATTGATTACCTCATTCACCTTGACACTATAAGGTGTGTACTTAACTGCCACCTAATTTGATTCTCTTTCAAAAGACTCCAAGAATGAGTTGGTGCTAATGATTTTGTCCATATAGCTCACCAATAAATCATAATCTAAGTAATCACAAATTAATCTAATTTGATCATTGATGACCTCATTTTCCTGATCCTGCCACTGTTGGAGTGACCTGATATTTCCCTGCTCATCAATTATGTCAGGTAATAATGTGTCACTCCAATCATCAAAGTTCTTCACCAACTCTCTGATGTTCCTACTCAAGTCATCTGGTAAGGTCTGAAAACCTTGCAATGACTTAACTAACCCCTGAGTAGGCCTTAATGATTGGGGCCTATTATGTATATCAAACCTTGAGGCTTTATACATTATGTCTAAATCATTGGCCCTAGGGATCCAATTTTCAATTAATGGTACTACTACCTCCTAATCCCTATCAATATTCTTTATTGCATCTAATAATAAAGAATATAAAGAATACACATATGACAATCTGTCATCAAATTTCTCATTTAAATGCCTCAATACAACATTAACAACCTCCCTTTGCTTTAAAAGTACTCCCTCCTCACTTACCTTCAAGGATTCCTATAACTTTGCAATTTTGTGCATTAGTTACTTCTTTGTAGGATCAACAGAGCATTATATTTATTCATCAATCAGCTCTAAAGTAGGGTTGAGGGAGGGAGTTTGGCTGGGAAACCCTAGTGTAGAAACAATGGGAGAAGTAGGAGGCATTGACCCTGATGTGGAAGGCAATGTTCTGATCCCTAGAGCACTTGATGTCTCCCCAATCTGCTTGTACTTTAACCTATCCACCTCAGTTTGCAACTCAACATTCCTTTGCTGCATCTTGCTATATTCCCCAATTATGAAATTGTACTTCTCCATTAGGCTTTTCTTTTAGCCTCCTCTCTTTCGACAATCTTTTGGGCCAATTTGGCCACATTTACAATCAAATTAGTGGCCTTTGTGGTTGAGATCTTTGAAGCTCTCTTTATTATCAACCATCCTCTTAAATTTGGGCTAATATCAATAACATTTGGCTTTCTCCCTTGAGGGGCCAAAGCCCAAATTTCCAAGGTCTCGTATTCTTCACTGAAGGTAGAATCTTGCAATGTTGTCTTGACCTCTTCTTCAAAATCTTGCAAGTGATGCTTGGACTTTAGAATAGTGTTAAAAGCTATGACATCTGCAATGACCCACTCAAGAAAATCAAGAAACTAGCTTGATTTACTAGTTTTCTCCCCTCCTCAGTAGTGATGTTCTTGAATTCATTCATTAATTCAACTTTCACTTCATCATCATTCTCCTGGTTTGAGTTGTCAGGTCTCAATTTTGTTCTCCTCTTGCATTTATCCTAATATTTTTCCAATTTTATTCTCCATACTAGTTGCAAGAAGACTGGAGTTTTTACAAATGAATTATCATCTAGAAACTCCTTACATGCTTCCATTCTTGTATATTACCCACATTTTCCTTTCATATCTAGATTGGAGAGAACCAATTCAGCCAGCCTGGGAGGGGAAGGCATACCCATCTGCATGTCTTGGTCAGTGACAACAATTTCACCCACCAAATCCTCTTATGATTGTTCAATATTTTGCCTCTTAGGGCTTGGTTCTGATGGTGGTGGTGAGGGGCTATTCTCAGGATAATCTTAATTTTCGTAGGCATTTTGAGCTTTGGACCTGGTTGTGCAGGAAATTTCATTACTTTTTTTCTTTTTCTATCCTCTTCTTCCTAATCACTGCTATCATTTCTTTTCCTCCTGTAAATAAGCCTTTTCTTTCTAGGTTAGTAGGTTGGCCTCATTTCAATTGGCCTGGCATCTTCTTCCTGTATGCCCAGATCCAACTCTAGGTTTATCTTCTTGGTCATCAAAGTGCACATAATTTCTTTGAAGTTGTCCATCAAAAAGTCATTTTTCTTATGATATGGATTGAACTCCATCAATGGATCTATGTGAACCCAAGCCTAAATACCTACAAAACAATATGATTAAACAAGTTAATCAAGGAAATGTAAGCCTAAACATGGATTCCCCATGAGATTCATTAACATAGCTCAAATTAGGAAGAAAATGATGAAAAACACAATGAAATCACAAAAACAAGATTGAATCCTAATTAAGCAAGCAAAATCTTAATCCCATGGGGGAATTGGTGCCAATTTGATGTGAAAATTGGCCGTTTCCCAATCCCTAAGATGCAATTTTGATGATTGTTGAAGAGTGTTGATCCACTTTGATGATGAAGGTGAGAGATCCAAGCCAAAAATCTGCAATAACCTAGCTAAGAGCTCAAATGATGGATGAAAATGGCTAAGTATTTTAGCATGGTAACTTTTCTTGGAATGTGGATGATCAAATGAGGAGAGGAGCTCTTCATTTATAGGATTTCAAGATGGATGAAAGTCCAAATTTGAGCAATGTGGGACTAACTTTCATCCAAGGATATGGTGCCACTTGTCAAGCTATAAATGGATGATGGTTGTGCAAGATTTGGGATTTGTGCCAATAAATGCCAATATTTAAAATTCAAATTTGTTGAAATGACATGTAAGAGGGAAGGGAAAATGCAATAAATTCCACTTGGCTCAAGGCAAAGGACATGTAAGATGAAGTTATTGCCTTGTTAGATGTACATGTTGACTTGGAATTTTTGAATTCAAATTGAGAGAATATTCCAAAAAGATGCCTTGTGAGGAAAATAGGGATTTAATAAATGAATTAAATCTATTTTCATGTGCAACTTGCATTATCTAGGGGATGTGACATGAGATTAGATTAAATTAATCAAGGGTTAATTAATTTAATGGGAGATTTGATTATGTGACTTATTTGACTTAGATTTATGGATTTATTTAAATCAAATAAGAGAGGAATATGATAAGAGACTAATTAAATAAAGATTTTGATTTATTTAATTAAAAGGGATGGTGTTAGATTAAATCCAATAAGGTTTTAATTTATTTAATTTAATGGATAGACTTTAGAGGTTTAATCAAATAAATTGATTATTTAATTAAATAGGGATAATTAGATTAGATGGATTGATTTAATTAACAAGAGAAAGTGACTTAATTAGACAAAATGATTTATTTAATTAAGAGATGAATATTGATGAATTTAATCAGATAAGGGAATTTGATTAAATGGTTAGACTGAGGGATGATTTAGGAAGAAACGATGTTAGTAAGTCAGGATTAGGTGCATGATGTCAATCAGTACATTTTTTATGTCTACATTTTGCCCCTCTTTGAAGCAATGCACTTGTTGTGTTGGTTCAAAGAATAATCGATCTCGATCAAAGCCAAAAAAAAATTAATATTCAAAAGCTTACCTCACTAATGCATGGTGAGAGAATATGCCATTATAATGCCCCCTTGAGAGATTGGACAAAAATTTCAATTTTTTGGGTGATCTCGCGAAAAAAATTGACAAAGTGCCCGGTAGGTCCAAAAGGGATCTGGGAGGCTAAAAATGTGTCTAAACACAATAAAAATAATGAAAAACAAGCCTCAAACAGACAAAAACAGGTTCGGGGGTCCAAAATCCTAACAAGACAACCCCAAAGGGTCAGAAAACCCTAATTTTTAGGCTCAAAAGGGGCCCGAGGGGTCACTTTGAAGTCATTTTCACACTCCTCCACTAGAAACTTCAAGATTTGAACTCTGACCTCATGACGATATGGCGCAACGACAGCTTCCTCTGCACATTTCTAACTGAGTTCAAAGCTACCAGCGGCCACCTAGCATTGGTGCCCCAGTATGTGATCCTTACCTTAGCTTAAATTTTTTATTTTATCGCATTTATTACTACTTTTAAGGAGAGCTCGCCTCTAGCAGCACTATTATAGCGTCGCTCAGTGTTCAAAGTGCATCACCTTTTGCCATTTTGCACTACAACAATGTTATTTAGTGCCACAGTGGTGCAATTTGGAGTTTAAAAACTCCACCACTCGGCTTGGGCTCGGCTTGAACTTGACGGGCCAATTTTGGAAAAGTGCACCGTAGTGGTGCCCTTTTCACCAAAACTACAATGCTAAGGGCCAAAGTGTTCCACAACAGTGCCATTTGGTTAAATTTTAGGTCTAACATCGTTGTTTGAGAAAACTCAAACTGCGACGCCTTCACAAACTATGCTACTTGAAGCGAGTTTGAGGAGTTAGGTTAGAATTTTTCAAAAAAATTTAACATTTTGACTTTGCGTGATGCAAGACAGGCCCAGTGAGCTTTATTTTTGAGACCACCGGTCACGGGATTTGGCAAGCATCCTACGAGACTTGAGCGATAGGGACCAAGACTGACTGGGAGTCGTAGGACTATGGCACATTGCGTACATAGCACCTATGTGCACACACCTTGGGATGTTATCGGCACTGGCCAAGAGGTGACATAGTGAGACCTCTTCATTTCATCTTCCCACTGGTGAGGCGACCGTCACACTGGAGGATGTCTGGTGCATATTACGATTGCCCATTCATGGCCACCAAGTGATTCATGACATGGAGGAGGGACGCGAGTGCTGCATCCGAGTCCTCGCCACTCGAGACATCATCTACTGTGAGGGGCAGATCGAGCTGGAGAGGTACAGAGTTATAGCACCTCCCTTTTGTTGGGTAGTTGCAATGATTATTTCTGGTTTGGTTGCCCCAGACAGGTGAGGGTAGTACTTCAGTCCTAGATGGGGATATTGCTAGGAGAGGATGGTTTGAGATAGTGGGTTTAGTTGGCGTGGGGGCCCATCCTTTTGGCTTCACTATACAGGTACCTACATGAGTATGTGTACGCAGATGACAGAGCACTGGGAGCCAATGTGACCTTGCTACATATCTAGGCATGGGAGCACGTTTATGTGCTACATCTACAGGTTGTTTTAATTCTGATGGGGGTGGAGGATGCCCTGGTGGCACAGTACAGAGGCAGTGTGTCCTTCACACACATTGGTGAGCATGGGATCCCCTACTAGAGGTGGGTCATTGATGAGATGCTCATTTTTACTTGGCGTTCATACCTTGGTCAGCCTGAATGGGCCAACAATGCTACCCAACTCTTCTATTACTATCAGGATCGGTATATGCAAGGCTGAGATCATATGATGATAGAGAGATACCTACCCAGACATGTACAGTGTCAGTTTGGAGAGCCATAGGATAGGCTAGATGATGGCTACATGGATATTTTTGAGCACAACATGACACAAGTGGCATGGGGGCCAAGTATTCTGACTGTAGAGGCAGTTGATAGCTTTCAGCAGTTGGTGGTCGGACCTTGGGCTTATGATCAGGGTCCAACAGATCCAGGCACCACCTAGGCCTACAGAGACTAGTTCAGGCCTCCTCTATAGTTGACTATTTTAGGGGAGGATCCAGAGGCATATAGGGTTAGAGGCAGAGGTAGAGGACGAGGATGAGGGCAAGGTCCAAGGATCGAGATCCTACAGGATCCACTAGGGGTGCCCCCAGTTCCACTAGGTTAAGGAGATGTCCCCATGCAGGACCAGCAAAAAGATCCGCCAGTCCCACCACCACGAGCTGAGGGTGAGGGTCAGGTTCCTGTACAGCCACAAGTATAGCCAGCAGGGCAGGTAGACACATGGGATGCCTTGATTTTGAAGTTACAAGCATAGGTATAGGCAGTGATGGCTGAGCAGGACTAGGCATGAGCTGAGAGAGAGCAGCTCAGAGCAGAGAGAGATCAGGCTGTATAGTAGCGACAGGTCGCAGAGCCATAGGCAGCTCTAGAGCTGGGTCATAGGCAGTAGATAGAGAGTATGACAGCCACTTCATCCTTGCAAGATACAGTGCCGGTCTGATCCTATAGGGAGGTCATTCAAGAGGAAGAGTACTATCACCAGGCCTATCATGATCATGTACCTAGAGCAACCTGGGTTCCAAGTACTCAGAGTGGGCTAGTCAGAGACCACCAGAGGGTCACGGTGACAAGGGCGAGGGCAGCATCCATGGAGATCGAGCTTGATCCAAATCTTTATGGTGTACGTTGTGTGCTTTATGGGCTCATTTTTTATAGCCCGATGGGAATTTTGTACCAATTGACATACACATATAGTCATCTGATATTCTTTTGTACTATGATAGTGATACAGATGATATGATATATATGAGCTGATTTTGATGTGATGAAATGTATACCTTTATCTATGCATGCATGTTTTATTTCTATATGTTATGGATATATTTATTTCTAATGATGTTTATGCAATGATTATGACCTATGATATGATGTGCAATGATGTTTAATCATATGATGATTTATTTTATGCAAATGTGATATATGAAATGATATATGGTATATGTAATGATGTATGGAAAATGCTTATATGAGATGATCTATAATGTGATGGATGTGATATGATGCTAATGAAATGGTAGTATGAGATGCAAATGTTATTATCCTAAATGATGATGTATGTAATGATATGTCTAATGACTTCAAATGCTTATGTGCCTATTGCTTATGATTATGCACTAAATGATTATGGAGTGATTCTGTAGATGATTATGTGATGATTTAGATGGTAATGTCATGAGATGCCACATGATGGGTGAATGCAATGTCATAATTGCACCTATTTAAAATGTGATGTGTATGTTTCCTATATGATATGCTTATGCAATGGTTTCTATATGTTATGTGCAATATGCTAATGATTTATGGATGCAGGATTAATGACGGTGATGGTGATGGTGATCAACTGTCATAGTACCTTGTTAGCATGATCAGTGAGAAAAGGATTCATTTCAACAAGACACATGATGACACAAATGCAGATGATGATGATGATGATTACTTGCCGAGGAATTGGGATTTTCAAAGGGCCAAAATTTTCTTATGTTTGATAACACACGCATAAGTATGATGCATCAAGGTATAAAGGACCAGGATGTGTTGTACTTAGTGTGATGGACTTTGACTTGACAAATGGATAGGAGTATTCTTGTTCACACCTGACATACGGAAACCTTGCTAGGATGTACTTCAGGAGTTTCAGACACCTCGAACCAAAACATGAAAAGGTAAACCTATCCTTGTAATAGTCAACAAGTTTCCCTAGACCTCTTTCATACATACCTAACAAAGCAAGTATTCACCAAGGTTATATTGCAAGAGCGTCCAACAAGCGTAGTAGACAAAAGCTAATGATCCTTGCCCCATTCCTATTTCTCTAAATCCTCTATTTTGGGATATCATGGAGACATCCTTGGAATGAGCGCAAAATAAGATAAGTCAAAAGATAGAGACCAAGTAAACAAACAGACTAATGCTCTTCAATACTGCTAACAGAAAGAGGATGTGTTTTCTAATATGATGAATGAAACTTATTGCCAAAAGATAATGCCCATTGTAGGAACGATTCATCCTAGGACATGTTAATGGATGGCGACACGTCATTTCAGTTATAAGGGATGATTGATATGGGACAAATTCAGCTGATGCATTACCAATACGAAGAGATAACCAACTTGCTTACTTACTGACTTAGACTTTAGACCTGACATTTTAAGTTTTGTATTTAAACTGGTAGACTTGTTTCTAACTATTTCACCAAAGGTTGACGATGATGATTAGTTTATTATAAATGGTGCTTATTGCAAGTGTACGTGAGATGAGGCAGATGGATTTTTTAAAAATATATATATATTTGGATGTTTTTGATGTTTTGCAATGTTTTGAGGTTGTTTTTGGTATTTTTTGAGGTTTTCAAAAGTTTTGATTTTCGGTTTTCCAATGTTTTGGGATTTTCTGATATTTTGACCGAGATACTAACCTAAAGACCTATCCTAGGGGCCTTGGGGCTGATCAATAGATTAGCCTTGCCTATGTTATACACGCAGAGACCACGTAGTTCGACTGAGGATATGACCGATTTACAAATGAAGATATACATGATGAAAGGTCAGTTTATTATGACGGACTCCTATAGGACTGACCTAAATGTCTCGGGGGATGATCAAAGATCAACCTTGCCTACGTTCAAGCTCAGAGATGACATAGTTCGTCAAGATGACCTTATTTTTGGTTTTTTGAATGACTTTTTGACCTATTTTTGGATTTTCTGATTCTCTGATGTTTTTGGATTTAGATGTTTTGATGTTTTTTTATTTTCTGATGTTTTGATGTTTTTTGGATTTTTGGATTTTTGGATTTTTTGGATTTTCTCATGATTTTGACAATTTGGATATGGACATGTGTGATGATATCAGTGCTCTGTTTAGGATTTTTCTTGAAAACCAAGCTAAGGTTGATTGATCGTGTCGATGGATTGGTGATGATGATAACATTGTTGAGGATCCACAACAATGCAAGGATTGATGATGATAACATTGTTGAGGATACACAACAATGCAAGGATAGTGTTAAGCAACACAATGATTGGGAAGGATATCCCAAGATAATGATGGATTGATGATGATGTTGATCAAGACTAATGAAGCTTGGTTTGGAACAAAAGATGTTTGGATGATTTAATGTGACATTGAAGTATGCATTAGATGCGACTGAGAGTGATTATTTAGATTGATGTTTGATGAAAAATGAAGCTTGATAAGGAACGTCTTCCCGTCAAAATATGCCATGGGCTAGTGATTTGGATTTGGATAAAAAATGCTTCGATCAATTTGGTTTCACATTTTCCAATGCTCGGATCACCACATAAGTTGGAGGGTATAGATCAAGATTTATTCTCGAAGCAAGATGTAAATATCTCCCCCCAGTGTATAGCAATGTATGGAATGCGATGGGTGGATTCTTGAATAAGTGTATGGATGGATGGATATGCAAAGGATGCCAAGGATTATATTGCGATAAGATAAGGTGTTTGGATAATGAATACCCATTTGGATGATGCTTCATGGCTCAGATAATGCTGGATAGGATAGGATCCATGAAAATATACCATATCAAGATGTTTACCATAAGCAAGCATAAAGTGTGCACCAAAATTTTATGAAGATCAAGATAACTAAGATGATGGATGTAGATATATGCAAATGGATTGGATAAATGGTTCATGGATGGATGGATTTATTATGGATAAGATGGATGGAATGTTTGATTTATTATGGACGGGATGAGATGCTTTCAACTGAACTGGCGCACATAGATGCTTGATTCTACACATGACGCCTGTTTGCCAGGTTTTTGTCATGGTCTTGCCCAAAGTTCCACCATAGTGGTTTTCACTAGAGGACGATTTTTATCTTTACTATTTTCAATCCTTTTTCTTATTTTTTTGGATTTTTTTCTTTTTTGAATTTTTTGATTTTTTTCGAAAGATTTTAAGCTCAGGCTGAATCATGAGGTGTTGCTGATGTAGATGCCCCTGTCATAATGTGCCATCGATATCCTGCTTGAAGGAGCTACTTTGCTAAGATATGTGCACTTGAATGCAGCTTTTGGGATTCTTGATTTGCTTCGTCGATACTGAAGTTAACTTTGTCTTTGTGCGTGCATCACAATAGAGTACCCTTTGAATCCTTATGATGAAGGGTTGTTGCCAATACATGGTCAATGTGAGAATTGGATATCATGCGTGGAGGTGTGGATGGATTGTGTTTAGGGATAGGAGATGGATTGGTTGACAGCTTGGAATCTTTGACTCTCCAAACTTGGGAAGATGAGCAATGATGGGTGGATACAGAAGTGTACGTGGAATTAGGACCAATTGCTTGATACACTTTGTACGTCGCTTGAAAATATTTCTTTTTCTTTTGTGAACATCTTTGATGGATACTTTTCCCTCTTTTATTTTGGCCCATAGTTTCTTTGACTGATGGAGTTTGATAGGGATAATCTTTCTTTGTATTCTTTGGTATCCATTTGTATTTGATTTGTCCATTATGCTTCTCAATTTCTTTTGATTTGATAACGTTCTTCATACTTTGATTCAAATATTTCTTTTGACGTTGGTCCCAATTCGTGGATGGCGTAATGGGTGGATGAAGATTCATGGCGTGACTAGTTGTAGTATTAACATCAGTTTCATCATAAGGATTCTTCATGTTCCCTATGTTAACGTTTGCTTGAGACGAAGTTGCCCCTAGTATGGAGATAGTATCACCTTCATTCCTTGATTTTGCTTGTTTTGAGATATCTTGTTTAATAAACATGCTCTGACAAATGACCACTGTAGATGACATTGTTTCAATTCACTGCTCTGCTAACTCTAGACTATATTGTTTTGTCTAATTTTCTTCCTTTAGTGGATAATGTTTGATATCTTTATTCATGATTTCCTCAATTTGAGTTTGGGATATATCTGATCCTAATGTTGATAACTTTTTTTGATTATAGGAGTTAACAATCTACTCTTTTTGTGTGAAAAAAATCTTGTTCTAGATGAAGATCATCTATGTGTCCATTTGTAGAAAGCATCTCATGGGTGGATGGAGGAGTATGTGCATCTTTCATAGATAGGAGAGTGTCCATTAGATCATTATAGTATCTTGAAGATACAAATTCTTGATCTTGAATGATTTCGAAGTTGCTTTCGACATGCTTTGGATCAATTTCTTGACATGGGTCAGTTTCAAAGGATGGACTACTTACAAATGACTCTTGGATATCTTCATTATGCATGGAAATTGGCTTAATATCTTCGTGATCTTTGAATGGACTTGGATCAGGTGTCGAGTTGAAGATTCCTTCAATATCAGCAATCATGAGGTTGAAGGATGTCAATATTTCTTGGAAAGGACCATTGCTATACTTTGGTGAAAGACATTGATCATACTTTAGAATAAATTATTGAGATATGCCCTCTACCTCATTGGGTGATGTAGATACATTTTCAACATGATTATTGGTTGATGCCTCGTTGGATGAAGCAAAAATATCTTTATTGATGGATAGATCTTGAACATTGTTTTCAACAGTTATGGTAGAGAGATTTCTAATGTCTTCAACCATAGGGTCAAATGATGTTGACATTTCTTGAATTAGATCATTGTTGGGTATTATTGGTGGATTTTGATCATGATTGAGAAGTGACTCTTGACATAAGTTCATTTGATCATTGGATGGAGTAGACACAACTTCAAGGTGCTCAATGATGGATTGATCTTGATCCTTGTTCTCAACAGTTGTTTGTTGGGTAGCTTGAGAGGCTTGTTGAGCTTGTCTTGCTCCTTGTGTGGCTAGATATTGTTGGATAGCCTTTTGGTAGGCTTGGTGAGCCTTTAGCGCAAATATTGTCTCATTAAGTTGGTTTTGGTGGTAGTGGTGGCAGATTTGGAATTGTGTTGGATGCGATGACAAGTGGTTGAGATGTGATGGGTGTGATAGGGGTGGATGAGATTGGTGGAAATGATGTCTCCACTATGGTACTCACATCAAAATCCAAAGGCAACTTGGCCACTTGTTTTGCTAATTCAGGCATGTATAATGAAGGGTTGAGTCTCATCATGACGTTGATGATTCGATGATTATCCAAATTTTGGAGCATTTATGTTATTTCCTCGCAAGACATTCCAAAAGTAGGG
Source organism: Sequoia sempervirens (assembly GCA_007258455.2). Lineage (NCBI taxonomy): Eukaryota > Viridiplantae > Streptophyta > Pinopsida > Cupressales > Cupressaceae > Sequoia > Sequoia sempervirens. Next base: position 127,431,651 of record VDFB02168118.1, on the reverse strand, counting down.
TCCTCTCCTTGGTTTTCTTCTTGCGGATTTTGTGATGATGAGAGGGTCAATGGATTGCTTGATTCTGCTGGATTCATTTCTGCATTAGTTTGGCTAAGATTTCCTGAAGCAAGTGTTTCTTTGTTGGCTTCCATACTCTTCTTGTATTGAGATCTAGTTAGAACCATAAAACAGGGATCAATCTTTGAGAATATGGGAGATGAATCTCTTGATTCTTTCGATTAATCTCTATTCTATGTCCCAAAGTGGAGGTTTTAGGATGCTTTTTGGGGATGAAAGGTGATGATATGATGATGAATGATATGAATGTTTTGGTTTTTTGATAAATCTTGAATGAGACACTAAGCTTTAGGACTTGGGTTTGATTGGATTTCGGATTTCAGATTTTGTCCTTGACTTTGATTTTGACTTTGTTTTGAATTTTGAACAAAAGGATCCTAAGATATTTGATAATGATCTAAGGGATAGTTTTGTTCAAAGGACGATGATTTTGGATATGTGTGAGGAGAAGGATGCATCTACCCACACCTATCCAAATAAAATGATAGTTTCACTAAGTCTATGAAGAAGGATTCATCCACATATACTAAGTTAGACAAGATGATTTTGATAACTTTGACTAAGTATATTCAAAAGGATGCATCTACACATGCCTAGCCAAAGGTGTTTTGATAAATGATTTCAAGGACTTGGTCACAATGTTTTTGGATAATTTTGATTTTTTAGCCACAAAGACTAGTATCGAGGATAATTTCAAGATTTTCCAAAAGGTGATGATGGGGTGGATTTTGTTTTGATGTATGGATGAAAGAGGTTTTATTTGTTTTGATCCTTAGGTGAACCTAAAAAAAAACACTTTGTTTTCCTAGACCTAGGTATTGAAGAGCATGCAAATTCTTCCTAAAGACCTTTGTAACCAAGAAATGATTTTGTGCATTTTCGGATTTTCAAACAATGACTTGTGCTTTGGGATTGTAAAGTCTTCAACACATGAAAATTCATTTCGCTTAGCTTTGCTTAATGTCTTTATTTTACCAAAAACACTATCTTCAATTAGGTTTTCAAACTAAGATGTCCAATGTCTTAATTTCTTCAAACCCCACAAGATATGTTATGTGGAAATTTAATGAACTTAAGGCAAGGGTTTCCTATTATTTACTTAAGAAGCCAAATTGAGATTTAATCCAATGCTTAGAAACCACTAAGGATGTGAATCCCAAGGGAAAGCAATAACATATGGATTGAGTCAAATGTATTTGTCTCCAAAAGGGTTTGAAATTTGGATGATGTTAAGTGTTTGTTTCCATGATGTTTTCGATCAAGAAATGCATTTTGTAACCCAAGAATAAGTACAATCCTATGGATGTCTAAGACAATATTTGTTGGATTCCCACTTGGACAAGTCCAGCTACGCTTATCTCTAGCGAATGGTTATATGCTTGACCCCAATGGCTCCCCTCCATGACACTCACTTATACGAGGCAGCCAAGCATCAAAACCCATGAAACTACCATGGCATGTTTTCCATTTCTACTAGAAGACCATAAAAGTGTGGGGTGGCTTCAGAATGACCGTTCTTGCACCAACAAATAGATAAACAGATTTTGGAAAATTCTAGCACATGGGTTTTAGTAAGGACTTTCCATTCGTAGAAGTTGACCCAATGTGGCAAGAGAACCCTTTCGGATCCATCTTGTCAAAGTCAATGACGTGATATTGGCATTTCTTCCAATGTCCACATTTATATCCCAGCTGGAAATACTCAATACTCTTGGCTTTAGAGTGTTATCGGTTGAGTCATTCCCTTGGTTGATTACTTTTTCCCACAATACAGGCCCTCTAAGATAAACAAAAGTGAATGAAGAAAAAAATATGTAACTCGATCAATCTTTGATAGCAACAAAGAGAGAGAATATACGCAAAAATTCCCCCACTCACACTTGCACAATAGTTTGTTCAATTTTAAGCCCAAATTGAAGTGTGGAGGTGATTGCTTTATCTCAACCCAAAGTCATGGAAAATACCTTTTGATTCTCAAGATCACTATAAAGCATGAGAGAAGTGCATACGTCCTTTTCCAATGGCTTTAGTCTAAGTAAGCCCTCACAAAAAACACAACTACACTTGTTTTTTTTAAACCTTCAAAGCAATATGTGAGTTCATTTTAGAGCACCAAATCACAAGTGAAAAGACATTTGTTCAATTATTTAATCCATAAATGAAATCTAGTAAGTTGTTGATCCTAAGGTTCTTTTTAATCCCTCTTGCAAGAAATAAACAAAAAGAATCCTTTTTTAAACCCAAATGAAAGTTAGTGTTCTAAAGAAAGAAAAAGGTGACAAATTACTTAAAGAAGTGTTAAGAAAACACTTTCATTAGACAAGATATCATCCCCATGTTCCTTCTTCTTTTGCTTTTGGCTCCCAACCTACAAAGTGGAAAACAATCAGATTATGGAAAAAACACAAAGATTAAAAAACCAGAAAATAGTAGATAAATAAATCATGAATCAAAAGCACGTGCTAAAAATTAAGTTCTCCCTTTTTCTATTTTCCAGTGTCACAACTCGTGAAGGTGTCGCTATTTTTTCCTTCCAACGGCACTCTTACAGTGCTGCTTACTAGTCAGCGGCGCTCTGTGTCGGGATAGAGAGCACGATTGTGTCGCTCTTTTCGCCTAGCGTCAGTTTTTGAAAGCTTCAGAGTTTTAAAATTTTCAAAATTGGGGGAGATCGGTGAGTCTAGCGGTGCAGTTTAGAATTTGAATTTTGGCGAGATGATCCCAATGGTGCTAAAATAGACGTTGATGAGCCCGCGGTGCTGAAACTGCGACGTTGATGAGCCCGCGGCGCGAAAATAGCGATGTTGATGAGCCCGCATTGGAATTTCCTGTGTGTCAAGAAAAATGTGAAATTTTCACAAAAATGTTAGAATTAATGGAATGTAGCCCTCCTCCTAGCACCAAATGTGTGAACCCATGCCTAAGTACCTGCAAAACAACATGATTAAACAAGTTAATCAAGGAAATGCAAGCCTAAACATGGATTGCCCATGTGATTCATTAACATAGCTCAAATTAGGAAGAAAATGATGAAAAACACAATGAAATCATAGAAACAAGATTGAATCCTAATTAAGCAAGCAAACTCTTAATCCCAAGGGGGAATTGGTGCCAATTTGATGTGAAAATTGGCCCTTTCCCAATCCCTAAGATGCAAGTTTGATGATTTTTGAAGAGTGTTGATCCACTTTGATGATGAAGGTGAGAGATCCAAGCCAAAAATCTGCAATAACCTAGCTAAGAACTCAAATGATGGATGAAAATGGCTAAGTATTTTAGCATGGTAACTTTTCTTGGAATGTGGATGATCAAATGAGGAGAGGAGCTCTTCATTTATAGGATTTCAAGATGGATGAAAGTCCAAATTTGAGCAATGTGGGACTAACTTTCATCCAAGGATATGATGCCACTTGTCAAGCTATGAATAGATGATGGTTGTGCAAGATTTGGGGTTTGTGCCAATAAATGCCAATATTTGAAATTCAAATTTGTTGAAACATGACATGTAAGAGGGAAGGGAAAATGCAATAAATGCCACTTGGCTCAAGGCAAAGGACATGTAAGATGAAGTTATTTCCTTGTTGGATGTACATGTTGACTTGGAATTTTTGAATTCAAATTGAGAGAATATTCCAAAAAGATGCCTTGTGAGGAAAATAGGGATTTAATAAATGAATTAAATCTATTTTCATGTGCAACTTGCATTATCTAGAGGATGTGACATGAGATTAGATTAAATTAATCAAGGGTTAATTAATTTAATGGGAGATTTGATGATGTGACTTATTTGACTTAGATTTATGGATTTATTTAAATCAAATAAGAGAGGAATATGATAAGAGACTAATTAAATAAAGATTTTGATTTATTTAATTAAAAGGGATGGTGTTAGATTAAATCTAATAAGGTTTTAATTTATTTAATTTAATGGATAGACTTTAGAGGTTTAATCAAATAAATTGATTATTTAATTAAATAGAGATAATTGGATCAGATGGATTGATTTAATTAACAAGAGAAAGTGACTTAATTAGACAAAATGATTTATTTAATTAAGAGACGAATATTGATGAATTTAATCAGATAAGGGAATTTGATTAAACGGTTAGACCGAGGGATGATTTAGGAAGAAATGATGTTAGTAAGTCAGGATCAGGTGCATGATGTCAATCAGTACATTTTCGATGTCTACAGGATCATACTTTGGATCCATTTTGTGCACAATGGCCAATAGCTTGTCATAAGCTATCCATTTCTCCTTGTTTATCTCCTACCTACTTAGGTCAAATTCAATTCTAATCAAGTCCTTAGGGAAGTTGAACTCATGCACAAATTTACCACCTTTTATCCTTTGTTTGAAAAGAGTGAAGAAGCCCTTAGGATCATGTTGCCACTTGTGACCACACCTCAAATGGTATTCTTCAAAAAAAATCCCAAAGTGTACCCATCCTCCTTTTGAAAAGAAAAAATATGACACCACATTCTGGTTCGGGGAAAATGTTCATTTACCTTTCCTAGTAAGGTTGTCCTCATGGATACAACCAATCTGCCACATAACTTCTGCAAATCCCACTCTTGGTGGCACATTGTATGGCAATATATGAGGGTTCCCTTGAAAACCATACACCCTCAAGATAGTGTTGACTAGGTATGGAATAATATCACCCCAGTTGTGGTAAAACTTCAACTCTGGCTTCCTCCCCTTTGGTATGAGGAAATCATGCCACTCCTCAGGAATCTTGTGTACATTTACCATCAGCCTAGCTCTCAATATAGAAGCAAAACAATTGTCAAAATGCACATAACTAGCATTTTCCCTGTTACATGATAAATTTGTAGTCCACACATGCACTGGCAATCTTTCTCCATTAACCAATTGCCTTAACTCCATCCTTTTAGAGAAGAATTCACCATTCTTATACAAGAACATATACATTAACATGGAATACCAAAAGAATTGAGTGTCTGCATCATTTTTTTGTAACTTCAACAGCCCTTCATGTATCTGTTCAACCAACAAAGAAGAAAAATCATAAATCACTGAGAAATTAGGGTGTTGTATTTGCACCCCCATGAGCATGTAAGCAATAAGCATCACTATGTTGGGGTTAAAACCCAAATTTTGGCACAATGAGTAAAAGGTGGCCAAGAAATGATTTGCAAAGTAGTTTAGTTTGAAAGCTTCTTGGTCATTAGGGCTAATATAGAATTTTGAACCTCCTACCCTAGCCAAATGAGTTGGGAGCAACTTAACTCTAAAAAGTGACTTCAACCTCCCATACTCATGTTTCATCTCCTCAAGATTAATAGGAACCAAGAACATACTAGGCTCACTCAGATCAAAAACCTGTCAGAATTCCTCTCTGTTAATGCTTAACAGAACCTTTCCATCATTATCTCTAATCACTCGTGTAACAAGGTCATATCGTGCAGCCACTGCCCTAAGCAATTCTATATCAGGGAACACATTCGATACCACTAGCTTCCCCATATCATACATCCAACCATTCGACAAAGGGTGGGGAAAATTCCTCTATCCAAACCACAATCTGAACATCTCTAAACCTGTAAGAGGAACCCTAGCATCGACTATGTTGGAAAAATTATATACTAATCCCTCCCCTAGGGTTTTCCTTGCATCAAGACCAACCCCTTCTTCCTATCATTCATTAACAAGGGAAAATGATCCAAGAAATCATCATATAGGTTTCTATTTAAATAATCAATTTGGCCAGAATGCTACTTTGGTGGTGCCATCTTGGGTAAACTAAGGCTTCCTTGCTATTTCAAACTTCAAACAAACTAGGGCTAAATAGAAATATGAAATTACAGAATAGAACCTTGCAATTTCCCATAATTCAATTAACCTATAGCCCTAAAACAATTATAAGCAAGTCCTCTGACAAGCACACAACAAATTTCCCCCAAATTCAAATTCAAATTAACCAAGAGATACAAAAATCAACTTATGGCTTTGTGTTTGCGTAAACCCAAATCTTTGTTGTAACAACTCATAACTTCATCCTTGGCCTTAAGACTGCTCCGCAAAGATGTTTGAGTGCTTTGTGACTTAATAAAAGTAGGTGAATAGTCATTTTATTTCAATCAAAGCATTCCAATAGATGTCACGTCTGCCATTAAAGCTTACTTGTGTGCTGCGGGAACAACTCTAATCACATTTGATGCAGATTCAAATACTAGCCATCAATCCTTCACTTTGGTCAGATCCTTCACTTTGACACAATCTCCATCATGGAAATAAGGGCCCACCATACTATGTGTTTCCAAGTAAATCCACGTGGTGCTCGCCCCTGATATCACGATTGATAAAAACCTCGCAACTTCTGATCACGCAATGGGGAGCAACTGTGGATCTCAACCATTTTGTTTATTCAACACAGTCACCAGCTTTGTCATTAACCATCGAGCACCTTTCCTACTAATATTATAACATCTCCATTGATTTGAAACACGTGCATCTCATAAATGCTTTAGTAACCCGCTACATAATGTATTAAAACTAGATAAATGTATCAAATTATTTCTATCATCTCTTCGGCTTCACTAGATGAGACACGTGGCACTCGCCCATGATATCGCGATCAGCCAAAATAGTGTGGTGGGGTCATCATAGGATGGCGGGTAATGGATGAGATCAAATGAAAATTGATCTATGGTCATGCAAACTTGTCCCTCTGCAAAATATAAAACATTTATTAAAAGAATGAGGGAACATCACTAAGTTGACGATAATCAATGACATGAGTTTTTTTTTTAAGCAAGGTAGCACGAGACCATCCAAGACTTAGGAAAAAATAAAGTCAAGAGAAGGAAATAAAATGATGAAACAAAAGGGGCCTAGCCCAGATAAAGCTATGGGGCTTAAGTTGTTTTAAAACCCTCCCAAAAAGTAACGGCTAAATAGATCCCACATAAGGCATAAGATAAACACTAAAGTTTCACATGAAGATAAAGGCAAAACCCCAACCTTAGGATTTTCCCAAGTTACACCATATATGACCAAAGACATAAGGCAAGATAAAAGTGGAATACAAAGAGAAAATTTTTGAAGTTCCATCAGAATGGTTGTTTCCACAAATTTATTAGAGGTGAACTAGTTGTAAGCCTTTCGTGATGTGTTGGATAACTTGGCTATGATGTATGATAAATTTTATGGGTTGTTTTTCTTTCTAAAAGATATATTATGTGATTGATATTATGGAAGGGTTGGAGATATTAAGTTCATATGTGCATTTGAGCATTAATTTGATAATATGTAGTGTTGGTGAAGATTTTCATTTTTTTCCTTTTTGACCTTTCCTTGTAAAGTTTTGAATGAAATTATAAACAATTTTCTCACCATTTCTTGACATGTTTTAATGTCTATGTAGTTGTCCATGATTTTTCATGTTTTTAAATAAAATGTTTTTGGTTGTGTGACTTACACAAAATTGTTGTATATGTTTTTGTTTTATAACATTTTTTGTTGACATAATTTGTTTTTAATAAATATTTTATATTTAATAAACTATTCCACACTATTTTCATTAATATTGGGTCATTTGTGGAAGAAAATATGGATCATTAGGAGAGAAATTAAGGCACTTACAATGCATCACATTGTTATGTACCTGTGGATATGATAATTTAAGGTATTTAGGTATTTAGATAGTTGGGTATGTGTAGGATCATGATGGGCCAAAAAGTGGCAATATGATGGGTATGTGGCTGACGACTATTTTTTACCCAAAATTGATTAAATAAAAATGGTTTTTAAAGGAGATTCTCAACTTTCCAACAATATAAAGTATTCTTTACTTTGAATTTAATAAGTAATTATTATTCATTTTCTATTCAAATTATGATTAAAGTCTTGATTGATAGACTGATTGAAAAACATCTATAGCTTTCAAATGGTATCACATTTTTTGAATCCAAAACATGCATCACATTCTATGATTTAGATACTATAGGATTAAAAAAAGAAAAATTAGATTTTATGAAGTTTTGATCAAGTTAACGTGGCCAGACATACAAGTTTTTAGTATTTTTTAAAATTTGTAATAAAAAATTCATAATTAATTATTTACTTGGAAACAAATTACAAAAAAATATGCATCACATCAGGACATGAGTCCTCTACTTATATATAAAATCTTATAAAAAATATTATCATTTTTATTGTGGTTCTAAGGGTGATCAGACAAACACCTATTTCTTATTTTTTCCCTGAAATTTAAGTACTACTACATTGAAATTTCAAATTTTCACTAAGTAGATTTTTTATTTTTTTAAACAAACCTAGTAGTTTAGAAACTACATTCAATTTTCTATAGATTCTATTCTCACATATTTTTAAAATAATATAGATAACTTATTCAAATTTCTACGTCAAGTTGCCTAACTCTGATTTTTCTAATTTTTTCACCACTTAAGAGCCTGTTATTTCCATGATGATCCTGCACATACCCAGATTTGTAGGCTATTAGTAAGGAAAATTAATAACATAATAATGCATTATTAGGATGTGTGTTATCTTCCAAGTAGGTGTAGATGTGCATTTTAAGTAGCATATGATGAGCTTCAAAAGTGAATATAATCAAATGAGTATTTCACTAAATTTCATAAGGAAAGCAATAGCTAAATTAAGTCTATATCAAGAACAAGAACTTGATGAATTCTATCAAATTACTTCCAACACTTAAAATATGCTAGATCAAGAACTTGAATGAATCATGAACTAGGAAAGTGACCATAGAAATATATATTTTATGAATAAGACTTGTAAGGAAAAACATGCAAAATATATAATATGTGCCTCAATATATTATCAAGTACAAGATTATATATTAGATGTATTCCCTATTCAAAAACCTTCTTGATGGGTCTTTAAGGCCACTCCTAAGGTACCAATAAAGTATAGGCCTACGTAGGCCAAAATGTATTAGGAGCTAACTATGTAAACCCCATATATAAATAATCAAAAGAAGTATTAAAAAACACTATGAGGTAAATTCTAATAGACTAGATTGAAACCACCATGCCATGTCTCTTTGCAAAAATTCAATGATCTAAATTATAAATAATTGAAGTATGGGAGGTTGTTGCTAAAATTAACTATAATAAATCTTAGAGTCCCATCAAGAGAATTTATCTATAAATACTATCCTTTCAGATTAGCTTCCTTTGCAATATTGAAGCCTATTTTTTGTTTCCAATTCTTAATAACTCCTAACCATCGATTCCCTAAGAAAATTCTTGAACATGTGGATATCTTAGAGTAAATTCTAATTGAAACATGTCCCCAAGAGGAAAGAAGCCTTGGAAAGAGTCTTAAGTGAATAAAATCAATATTCATTACTCTATCAAGTGAAATCTAAGTCATTGATTGGCAAAATTTAATCATGCGGTGATGCATATACTCTAAATGGAAGTATGAATGTTGTCCCTATAAAAACTAGAATTGATCAAAGGAAGTATTAACAAAAGTCTTTGAGGAAAATTCTAATAGCCTAGACCGAAAAAGAAATCTTATGGCTCTTTGAAAGATTCAATGATCAAAACTCTAAATAATTTAAATATGGGAGGTTGTTGCTTCAATTAATTATAATAAGTCTTAGATTCCCTTCATGATAATTTCTCTATCAAGACTATCCTTTGAAACTAGCTTCCCTTTTAATATTGAAACATATTTTTGTAATGAATCCTAACCATTAATTCCTCAAGACAATTCTTTCCTATTGATGTCTTAGAGTAGATCCATAATGGAAATATGTTCCCCAAGAGGAAATAAACCTTGGCAAGATCCTTATTCACGATAAAACCCTATTCATTAATCTATCAAGTGAAATCAAGACACTAATTGACCAAAGTTAATCATGTAGTGATGCATATCCTTTAAATGAGAATCTAAATGTTGCCCCTATAAAAATAAGAAATTAAATTATGTTAAATTGAAATTACAAGAAGCCTCACATCCACTAGGAGTTATAGCAATAAAGAAGTTTCAAATCAAACATGATACCTTGAGTAAAATCAAATTTATAAATACTTGAATATGTGTAGGAAATTTTAAATATAATTACATGTCAAGATTGAAATTGAGTGCTTTAATAACTTAAAATTTTTCAAGGTTCTTATTTCCATGTTATGTTATTGTTTATGATGTCTTGATATATTTGGAACTAAGAGCCTATGCATGTCAAAAAAAATGAATTTCCCACATTTGTGGCAAGTATTAGTGGATTTTATAACTATTGATGTCCTAACTAAATCTATATCCATTGATTTTATAGAGTGAATCTTCACATATATGTGTTCATAGATAGATGGGAATTAGAAGCTTGTTGTTAGTAAGTCCAAACTTAAGTGCACAAATTAGTCAAAGATAGTAGGCTTCTTAGGTCGACAAAACCTAGAGATAATATCAATTAGTGCATGTTATGTGTTTTTATTAAATTTAAACATGAGAAAAAAGATGTCAAATATTAAACTTAAAATTAAAGTATGTCAAATATGCTTGAGATTTCATGAATGTGAGAATGCATAAATCAAAGTTGGTCATGTGTGTTCCCATACCGATTCTATTAAAATTTGATGGTTCAACCTATATTAAATCTTGTCTTAAGGTAAATCTCTTAGATATCACCCTAAAAGGACTTTTTAAGACCTACACATGAATACATACGCTCAATGTTATTATCAAACCCAAGAATCTAAGTATGTTGATCCAAGAGAATTTTTGGATGACTTTTCATAGGGATTTATTGATTCTGTAAGACTACATTCCTATATATAATGTGAGCAAAAAATTAAGAAGTTCAATTGAATAAATAGTCTATTTTTTGCCAAGTCCATTGGGCTATCCCATATGGTATCAAAGCATGGTTTAAATCTAAGGGTCTAGTGGGTCATTAAGGATAAATATTTAGGTTTAATTTTGAGATTGATTAGGTATTGATCATGCAACTAATTTATTGATGCAAGTAGTAAGAAAACTAAAGTTCAAAAGTTAGTCTTTTGTAGTGCATCAATAGGAAATAAGTTTGTTTATAATTATGGAATAGTTTAACTTCAACCATGAGGAAGAAGAAGAGAGAATATGGTATAAGAAGGATAAGAGTAGTTTTTATATGAGTTACTAAGCTCTAAGATGGAGGAAAAAGATCAAGATCATTGGGAGTAGAGAGAACCCAACAAAATGAAAAACAAAATATTAAAATAAATTGCAAAGAAATAGTTCTCATTTGGAATGAAATACAAGACCAAATGTTGCCAAGGAACCTAACAATTATTAATAGTTGGATAATATTGGAATGAGAAAAAAAGGAAGCTAAAAGTGGGATGGTACCTAATAAATTCTAAGGAAAAATCCATCTAAATAAATTGCAAGGAAAAAATCCATCGAGCTTAATGTCATCATTCTAGATTCTTTCCAAAAAACTATTTTCCTTGTCATCATTGAATAGAAACGTGTATGCTTATTATAACATTCTATTTTAAAATCAACTATACAATAATTGTTAGCCACTATACATATAGGTCTTTGAACATGAAGAAATGAATCTCCCACTATAAAATTTAGACATGAAACAAGTACAAGAACTCAAGATTCCTAATGTAGTTGTGATTAAGGATTGTAAATATACATTAGATGTGGCATATGCAATTTTTTCTTCACTGGCATTTTCTAAGTATGTAACTAATATAAAAGTATTCAATTCCTATCTTACCCTTTCTACTATATACATATAGATGTTGGGACTTAAGGTGTCTTAACCTTTGCAATTTCCTAGCATTAAAATATTAATTTATTAATGCATATGTTGTATTTTCTTGCTCATATTAATTTGTCATCTAATGTGACTTGGCACAATGAGTTGTCAGCATATTGGGAGGTGACATGGATGTTATGGTCTCCACAAGGCAATGTAGGTGTCCCACCTTGGGAAGAGATTCCTTGACAAGTGTCGACATCTTTGAGGGGTTCTATGATAAATTATGATAGATTCTTATGACAGATTCCTATGATGATCTTATGATGCATAAGAGCTAGATTCTATGACAATTTGGACAAGTGTTGGAAGGAATCTTTGCATGGGAAAGTAGGCGCCCAATTTTGACCTATAATAGGTTGTAAGAGAATGTAAGATGCATGTTCTATATTTAGTCAATTATGATAGATTCTCTTAAAGTTGTAAGAGTTGTCATATATGGCAGATTCTATGAAATTGCAAGGTATTTGTCATGCATATTAGGGGAGAATTTGGGGTGCCCAAGTATGGAGGTATGTAAGGGGGTTTACGAATCATGTGACAAGTGTCACAGGAGCCAAATATGTGTAAAAAATGTGCCACATGGATTTGGATGCCCATCTCTTGTAGCTTGTTATAGAAGCTACCTTCATTCTTGTATTATCTATATATTTGATGCATTGGAGTGGGTTTAGCATGTTGTTTTTGCACGTATTGTTATGTTTTCAGAATTACTCCATAATTTAACACTCATGTATACTCCTATAGAACTTGCATTGCAAGTGTGTTGTAATCACCATTGATTTGATAATACATTGTGTAGGTTCTGGAGTGTGGGGTTTTTCACTTGAAAGGGTTTTCCCCATGATATATATTGTGTTGCGAGCTTATTATCCTTGCATGTGCTGTTGTTTTAGTAATATTAGTATTGTGCATCTCATATTGTAACTGAAAAAGAATTAAAACTGTATATCTCTCCTCTTAGATCAACACTAGAAAGCGTTTCCACATGCCTTGCTTCCTTTCAATAGACATATTGGGTAAAAAAATCACAACGTTCATTACAACAATCAAATATAATTGTTGTTAGGTTCATGAATTTAGAGATATATTCATTCATCTTTATTACAACTAGAGTTATTCATTAATTCATAGAATGTAGGAACATGTGTTACCAATTTATTAGTAAAGTGCAAAGAAATTTTCTTGGAGGCCAACCCAAGTATCATGCTTACTTTTCCTCCTATCCACCATTACAATGATGTATTCAACTTCATATGGGTGTTGTTGAGGTGTGCAACCATTCAAAGGTTTTCAACCCCTTTGATTGGTGCAAGGATTCTACCATCTAAGAAATTTTGTAGCTAATCTCTAGAACCAATCCAAGAAAACCATGGAATCCACACATAGCCAATCTAGAAAAAATATGGAATCTACCACTAAACCAATCTAGAACTCAATATCACTAGATTGACCAATTGACACATGCACAAGCATGCATACATATAGGCACACACGTCTAAACATTTGAGTCACAATTGCATTCAACATAATTTGGGGGGCTACAACCACTTCAATGGGTCCTAGCACATGCCAACAAGAAAATACCTTGATCACATTGCAACATCTTCCTATACCAAAGCAACTTTATCCAACTTTAAACAAAGATAGAAACCATCCTATGAAAACCTTGATAATCAAGGTAACACCTCATTATGGCCACATGCTATTCAGCTTGTAATTGAGATAGAAAATACCCCATCTCTACTAGGATGATCATAATTTGGACATTTGATTCACCAATATAACCATTATGTTACTTTATGCATGAATGACCATGGAGCTATCATCTTTGTAAAATGACAACTATACAACTCCATTGAGACCTAAAGGATGATGAACAATTTAGTCTTTCTTGTCACTAGATCACATCTATATTGTGCTACAATAGATCAAACTCATACACAAGGATTCCAAGTTAGACATGAGACCATGAGACTCATGAACTCACAAACATAGAATGATATATTCACACAACAACCACATT